>APFE031462553.1:0-10709 GCA_000404065.3 Pinus taeda
AATAGCACTAGAAAAGGATAGATTTATAGTGCAACTACATCATGTAAGCAAAATTCCACAAAAGTAGAAGCCATTTTCTCCACAACCTATGACCAATTAGACGAACAAACAAATGTACGAGTCTCCCATTCATATTTCTGGTGAACTCACCACAAAAATCTTAACACCATGATTTGTAATAAATATTTTTTCTATTCTTAAACATCCACATTATCTTAATTATTCATACATTCGAAAGATGCACACAAAATTTATTTATACATACACTAATGTTAGCTTATTATATGAAATCAAACGAGGGACACTATAATATCAATAAAAACTAATGCTTCATAAAACTAATGGAACAAAGTAATCCACTGTTGTAAGCCCTGGGCTGATGACAGTTGTGAAAATGTGTAAGAAACACACCATTTATGACTCCACAAGAGGGGTAAATCCAAATCAGATGATGTGAACTTTGAGGACGAGAATGCCCCGATTTTCTATTGCAAAATCACACAAAGACTCCAAGACTCCACAAAGAATACCCACAATAACTGCTCTGTCAAAATGAAATGCCACAGCAGAGAATCCAACCTAGGCACTTCCAGAAGGACAAGTATAATCTGACATAGACACTATTATAGCAATGAGAGAATGAGATAAAAGTGCAAGAACAAGAACAATGAATCGAAGCATGGCATTACCCATATTTGTCTCCAGCTGCATTCTTTTGTGAATTAGGGACATGGTTTTATAAGTGAAATGGATTTGGTTCATGTGATAGAATGATGTCTAGACAAATTTCATCAAAACCATCTCCTAATTAATCAATCAATCAATAATAGAAAAAATATTTCAGCCATTGATGGATTCAACATGGGAATCACATCATTGATATTGGCGGTGGAAATCATAACAAGAACAACTAATTATAATTACCTCCATTGCAACCTGAGGGATTTGTTTTTTATTGCTATAGGCCATCACAAAAATACTAATCAATACATGGATGAGTCAATATTAATGTACACCTATACTAATTTCTGATGGTTTATATAATCTAAAAGGTTTAGCATAAAATAATTTACAGTTGTTGTTTTCTAATTTCATCGATACTTCCTAAACAATCTTAGATTCATCTTAACCTAATCACCAAAGTATTAACGAATACCTGGATGAGTGAATCTTAATGTACACCTATACTGGCTTCTAATGGATTATATAATCTAAAAGTGTTAGTGTAAAATAATTTACAATTGTTCTTTTCCAAATTCACTGATACTTCCTAAACAAGCTTACATTCATGTTTACCTCAGATCTATAAAGCGTTAAGAGGGATCTAATCTCTCAAGGTGAAAACCTATTTTCTGCATGCATAAAACTGAGAGGGATCTAATCTCTCGAGGTGCAAACCTAATTTTTGAGTGCAAAATTTTAAGAAAGGATTTCACCTCGAGTATTTGATCCCTATGAATGCTTGATAGATCCAGGGTTAAGATGGATCTAGACTCATTATATAATACTATATAATATCTATATTTGTATCTATGTGTCTCTTTTGTATTCCCTCTTTCTATCTCACCCCCCAAACATACACATTCTCTCACTATATCTATCTATCTCCCCTTTCTCTCTCTTGCCATTTTCTCTCTCTCTCTTCCCTCCTGCTCTCCTCTCTCATTCTTTCTCTATTGCTCCCTTATCACTCTCTCTCTCCTTCCACCTTTCTCCCTCTACATATTTCTTCTTCCCTCCCTCTCTCTCCCCCTCTAACTCCAACATTCTCTGCTTCTCTCTCTTGAGTCCTCTCTCGCTTCCTTCCTCTCTTTCCCTTTCTCTCCCACCTCCTTCTTTCTTTCCCACATATCTCTCTCTCTCTTCCCTTCCACTTTATCATTATCTCCTTCCCTCTCTCCCCTCCATCTCTCTCTCTCTCTCTCTTGCCTCCAACTTTGTCACTATTTCCCTCCCTCTATCCATCTCTCTTTGTCCTCCATCTTTGTGCCTCCCTCTCTCTCTTCCTGTTATCTCCCTATCTCTCTCTTTTCATCCTCTTTGTCTTCCCCCCTCTCCTCTCCCTCACTCTCTCTCCATATCTCCCTTGTCACTTACACTCTCTCTCACCACCTCTCCATTGTCATTCTCTCTCTCTCTCTCTCTCTCTCTCTCTCTCTCTCTCTCTCTCTATGTATTTGTTATTTTCTCCCTCTCTATGGTATTATAACAAAGCCCATTCACAAGTATCAATGACAAAATATGTGGTCAATATCTATGATTAAGAATCTTTTCATATTGCTATAAAAAAATTTGATTGTGAAATAAGTTATGATTTTTGGGCATGTGGTATTGGTAAGCCATGGTATTGTAACAAAGCCTATTAACAAGTTAATAATATCCATGGTAAAGTGCGTATGAATATCCATGGTTAAGAATATTTTCATATTGTTATTAAATATTTTGATTTTCAAATAAGGTATGTTTTTTGGGCATGCAATATTGATAAGCCATGATATTGTAACAGAGCATCTTTGCAAGCTAATAATATCCATGGTAAAATGGATGTGAATATCTATGATTAAAAATATTTTCATACTAATATAAAATATTTTTACTGTGAAATAATTTATGTGTTTTGGGCATGTTGTATTGATAAGCCATGGTATTGGCCCATGGTATTGTAACAAATCCTATTTTTTATAACTTAATAATATCCTAGGAAAAGTGTGGATGAATATTCATAGTTAAGAATCTTCTATTGTAATAAAGTATTTTGGTTGTGAAATAGGATATGGTCTTTCGAAATGTGGTATTAATAATCCATGGTATTGACCCATGGTATTGTAACAAAGCCTATTCAAAAGTTAATAACAAAATCAAAATATAACAAATTGAATTTAATTATTTTTATTACTTTAACATTTTATTATTAATCAAACAAACATTTAAATGTTCACACTCATCCTCCATACTAGGTTAATATTATTTTTAATTTTTAATTTATTAATTTTAACAGTCCTAAATCATCAATGGAGAAAGAACCTAGGAGTTTTGAAAATGTGGTAAGAAAGAAAAAATCTAGTAAAAAACCCTCCTTGGATGTTGATTTCATTGGAAAATATCATGTAATTGAAATGAAATGTTATCCAAGAACATGGTGGAAACATTAAACAAGGTTACCAATAATCCTAAGGAGTAATCCCACCAGTTATAAGAAACAAGGGAAAGAATGATATAATGAATGAAGTGAAGAAACAATAATAGTGGAGACAGCAAAGACACATAAATGGATTAAGACGTTAGAGACCTAAAAAACTTAGAGGAATGTGAAGATATGGAGCTTAGCAAGCTTGAATTGCAATATTTAGTATTAGAATGGGATGGAAAATACACTGACTCAATATTGAATCAATAAATTCAAATTTTGATAAAAGCCTTGATAAAAGAAGGATAATCTTGGGATAAAAAATACAATATAAGCATCACTAGTCTATCTCTTTAGCAGTTGAAACTAAAACACTAAAATAATGATAAAAATAGGAAAATAGAATAAAAGGGTGTATAAAGAAGAACTAAGAAACTTCTACAAGATTTGAGAGAAATGCCAGTGAACTTAAGAATAATGGCATTGATGATGAACATGTTCCACCCCACCCGCTAAAATGCCCAAAGAATATACTACCATAAATTATCAGATGAATGAATGAAAAAACAAATATTTATTAAAAATAAAATTCTGAAAGAAAAGCCTACTATGGCTATTCTATAGGAAACAAAGTGATCATTTGATATGCTATCTAAAATTGATACTACTTGTTCAATAAACTATAGCTCAATGAAATTAGATGTACATGAGGCATCAAGGGGAATTACTTTATTATACATCCACCATGAGATTATGCTTTCAAACACCTTTCCCACTCAAATAATTGTCATAGTAAAGTATCAACTAATATGTTTGACATAAATGGGCTTCATTTCCATTGTTTATGGACCCAATCTAACTAGGAGTATATGTTTTTCTTTTTTCACAATATTCAACCCATCCCTTATATTATAAGACATGGTTACCCATTTTTGGAATAATATTTATGGTTGAATCCTTGGATGAAAATAGGGGAGGTTGGTACAGATCTCGACGTCTAAGATTTAGAAACCATAAATGCTTAAAGAGAGTAGGAGAGAGAGAATACAAACATGCTCTGAAACAATTCTTATAAAAACTTTAAATAGAAAATACACACAGTGAATACATAACAATATATGAAAATAGAATTATTCTTTATTAAATGGAGAAATCATTTATCCTACATTTCGAAGGACACATTTGTCCTTTTACAAGGTGACACCCATTATTTATGGTATTCTAGGTGCCTTCTTGAGTTACAATACCTTGTGTGGATACTACTTTCCATTAGGATCAATATTTTTCCCTTAGCAAGAAATGGTTCCCATTGTGTCAAGTTCCCTTGTGAGAATCTTTCGTTTAATATGAGCCAGTGAATAGAAGGGTTTTGTGTGTTGACCCATAATCATGGTGAGAAAAGGTCAAAGGATATAGTATCCTATAATGCTTATCGGCCAACTTTGATATTGATAGTGTTTGGAATATAAAATGAACATCAATGGCAAGCGTGTTTTGTATTTGATCCATAAACATGGGTTTGTAGGTGACCCACAATTGTGATAAATGAAGGTCCAAAGATATTGATACCCCATGATAGTTGTGGGCCAACTCTGATACAAATAGTGTATGGACAAGACTTAGATGGGAAAATATCCATTGACATGGATCTATGATGGAAGTTTCCCCTAGAAAGTTATAGTGTCAAATGTCTTCAGCTTGTTGTATATGACGTCAAAACGTTTCACCCAACTAGTGCCAGTGACAAAATTCTTTTTTTGGAGGGGATCTAGAATGATAATATTCCATGGGAATGGGCTATGAAGAAATATCTTCCATTGAGAAGGGCTAATAATATCATAAGTATTCCATTGGAAAAGGATTTGGCAATGGAAAGCCTATGAAATATTACATAGGTGAGGGATTTGGAAACATCCAAAACATTCCAATCGAAATCTTAGTGTTTTTTGAGAAGATCTGAAACCTTCCACTCATTTTGGATGTGACTTGAAAGTTGATCTGAAATATTCAATATGTACAGGCTATAGTCTGAAGAAAGAAGAAGCACTTCACTCTAGGATCTCATCCATAGGTAGTGGGAAATGCATCATTGGGAGAATATATACATGAACCAAAGGCTTGGTTAATGTTTGGAATCCTACCACATGACATCCATACCTTTTGTCACCCCTATTATGGAGCACAAACTCACCATGTATTATGGCCATCATTTTTTCTTTTGTGGACATGCATTTCTATGAAAATTTTTGAACTTCTTGAAACATGTGAGTGGTGGCTAAAATCATGGATGGTATGAGATGAAATATGATGAATTCATTCACACCATTTCCTATGACATTCATGGCAACTATGTCATCACTCATATTGATGTCATTGTAACCTTAAAAGCTATAAAGCCTTGGATTTTATATTCTTGAGAGGTTAGAGAGGCAATCTATGGTTAGCGTAGTGGTTGCCCTTTTGCCAAGTATCTTGGTAAGCAAAGGTTCAGTTTGAATGTTGAGGAGAACCATGAACACTCTAGAGGGTTGATAGGTAATGAGCCAAATGTAGGCTTTGTCCATGGTATTGTCCACATCATTATAATTTTCAACCTTGCAATCTGGGGTGTGGGGACAGATGAGAAAATACAAGACACTCCCATATTATTTGTGCATATTATCCTCCCAAACATATGCCACATATTCATCCTTAATTTATGCATGGCTATAATCTCTTGATTCCTTGAAGGTGGGGTAGTATTCTAGGGTGGAATCAATAAAGGAAACAACATAATGAGGATTATTGAGGTCTTTGAGCATGTACCATTGCTTCTTGGGAGAACCATCATTGAGAAAGATACAGGCTTGTAGCTTGGACATGACGCCATGCCTCCACCAGACTCGAACTTGGCCTAGTGCTTTGTTCTCACAAAAAAAATTATGCAACGTGTTCTTTCCATTATCGAAGGGCACATAAAGACTAACATCATTTCCATTCTATAATTCCTCCACCACATATTTGGTTTGAGGCATGGCATCATTATGTTACTCCATCTTGGAGCTTCCTGCAACCCTTTTAGTGGCTACCACAACCATAGGGTTTGATCCTTTTCCGCTTACCGATGATTTCTCGAGGGATTCACTCGTCACGATCCCTTTGGACCTTGCAGTGATTTCATGAAATCCATATGGTGAATTAATTGAGGAAATAAAAGGCATAACCCTCACCAAGGAGAAAATTTAATCTTCCATCTAAATAATAACAAGAATCTCAAAACAATGGGCTAGACATACATTTGTTAAATCAATTTGGCTCTCATACCACTTATCCAGATCATATGGGCTATGATCTAGGAATAATAAATAATGAGAGAGAGAGTAGGAGAGAAATAATATAAATATGCGATGCAACTATTCATAGAAAAAACTTGAACACAAAATACACACACTCAATCCCTAACAATATATGAAAAAATACAACTCTCTATTATATGCATAAAGCATATAATACAACTCTCATTTTACCCAGGTTTTTTATTTTTAGTATTCTCGTTGGCTCCTTGAGTTACAATAACATGGGTGGATACCATGGATGGATAGCATGGGTGGATTCCACTTTGTATTCAAATCATGGGTATGAGATGACCAGATGTAGATTTGTGGTTTTTCAAAGTTAGTAATTGAAGACTAATTACAGTTGAAATGGAAACATCCAATGAAACTCACACCTAGGACAATAGAAGAGGGGCCCTTCATCATGTAAGCTCTAGACTAGATGAATTTCCTTATATATTTTTGAATTCGTAGAAGGATTTAATTGAGAAAAATGGAGCATGTTTAGTATAATATCATCCTCAAAGGTAGAACAATGAAACTTATTAGCCACAAAATCCAACATCAAATATAGTTAGGGGAGTGGAACAAATAAGAGGAAGTCTTATGGCAGCAATAAATAAAATTTTGGTGGGTAGACAAAAGAGAGAAGAACACACAATTCTTCAAGTTATCCATGGTTTAGGATCAACATGATAACTTATTTTCAACCCTAAAAGATAGTTAGGGCTTGAAGCTATAATGAGATGTTAACATTGAAAAGGAATTGAGAAATTACTAATAATATTTTCTCACTTAACCTAAGAAGTTTTTAGAGGAGTTTATTGAAAGAATTGCATAGAACATTCCAACTTTGATTACCTAGAAGCACAATGAAACCTTGCTCTTCAACATCATAGTTGACTATGTAGAATGAGTAGTCATTGAAATGTTGAATGGAAAACCCCTAGACTAGACAGGTTTCTGCATAACCTCCTTAGTACTCATAACCTTAATGCCACCTACTTCACACTCATTTCTAAGGAAGACATGATAGAGAATCCTAAAGCTCATATTCTAGGAGAATTCTAGTTATGGTGAAGGTTCAAAACTCATTGATAACATCATTTTGGCCCATGAATTGATTCAATCTTTAAATATTTCAAAATTTGGGTATGGTCATCATACTTGCGATGCCCAATGATTTTGGTCGACTTACTTAGCAATAAATATATCACATCATTTTCCCCTTTGGGTTTTCAGACAAATGTATAAATTGGATTATCTCTTTTATTTCCAATGGCTTCTTCTTGATCCTCATAAATGGGTCACCCTCCTCAGCATCCATTCCACCTTGTGGAGTCATACAAGGGGGCCCATTATCCCGCTTCTTTTTCCTAATCGAAGAAGTATTGAGTTGAAGTATTAATGCTATGGCACCCGAAAAAAACCTCGGGGTATGAAACTTCATGGGGATGATAGAATTGCATCTGATCAACAATTTGTAGATGAACTCTTCTTGTTGTTGCACCAATTGTAGGAAAATATCTTGCCTTCGAATAGGTACTTGAATACTTTATGTTAGCCTTGGGCACAAGTATAAACCATGGAATGTTGCAAAAAGTCCTCTTTAATTCTCCTATTATTATTCAATTACAGATGTCAAAAAATATCGAATATCAATGAATTTCCCTTCAGTCTAAATACATGGTTGCTCTACATGTCAAGAATTCCCTTTGGTATGCCTCATGGGAGTATCTTCACCTTTACTTGGTTTTTTTTATGTAATCATTGTTATCATCATAAAATGACTGTAAGATAAATTAGCGATGTTATGGTTGGAATCAAAGTTATGAAGCTAATGAAGTGTTGAGATAATGGGTAATATGTTTTCATTTAGAGCATTGAGAATGTATTAGTTGAAGTAAGCATGCAAAACTATATTAGATAAAGCTTTTGATTATTGCATAACAATATCTATATTTTGATTAACCATACATTAACTCTAACAAATAGCAATACTTTCATAACTAATAGATGATATTTGATTAAAAAGAAATAAATAATGTGATATAAATAGTTAATGCAATCACCCTCTTTTATCAAACTATGTAAAACTTTAGGCCAGTATGGTAGGGATGTTGTAATGTAATGTTCAAAATTTTGACTAAGCCAATTATTTGATTAAAAATAAATAAATAATATGATAGAAATAAGTAATGGAATCACTATCTTTATCAAAATATGTAAAACTTTAGGTGTAATTTATGTGTGTATTTTAATTGTACGGCTCTCTAGCCGAGGATGGTAAGGATGTTGGAATGTAATGTTTAACATTTTGACTAAGTCAATTATATAAAAATAAATAATTAAATAAAAAGATTAATATAATGAAATGTAAAAATGAAACAAAAATTACCCATGGTATTGAAAACCCATGGTATTCATGTAAAATATAGCCTATTTTAAGGGAGAAATTAAAAAAACCTAGATCCATCATAACGTTATCAAATAAAAATGAAAATTATCAATTTATAAGATTTGTAAATTATTTAATTTATGTGAAATTTAATTCCTTTAGATTAAAAAATCAAAATTTTGCGATTATTATATTAAATAACTATATATATAGTCTTCTATTCAATATTAAACCATAAAAATATCTATATTATTTAGGCAAACAATTAATATATTTAATATAAAAGCTAAATAGTAAAGTGTTCCATATTGAGTTGCGTTGCTAATTTTTGAAAACGAATATCTAAAATTGTTAATCTCAAATGTATAATTAAGTTGTTAATATCAAAAAGATAATTAACAAATTTGATTGTTTTAAATATTAAAACAATTGTTAATATATTTTACCATATTTATAATTGGAAAATTTCTATTTCTATTTTGATTAATGACTTTTTACTATATGTAAAAGCTAAAATTTCTAATTTCGAACCTGAAATATACACAATCTAAAATTTCTAGTTTGAAACATGAAATACATCATAACGGACTTTAACAAATTTAAAATCAGTGCCACATCATAGGACAACGGCACTCAAAACTTGAAAACGGGCATCAGCCAAGTGAGAAAGTATTTAAAACACAAAGTATTTAAAACACACATTTATTGGAATACAAGATCGTGGAGGGTATCCGAGGCTATCGATTGCAGTGGATAAAACCGCTATGATGTATTAGCTAAAATAGTGAATTGAAAAAGGAATAGCATGTTTTCCATCCGTGGAGAGAGCTAGTAGAAAGGCTTGCTGGTGCACATCTGCGTGGGAGTTGCTGCTTCACCCATGTGAGGGCACTATATAGAATCCTCCCCATCCTCTGAACGCTCAAATGCATGTCGAAGGGATCCAAAAGGTGAGCTTATAATCCCATGGAAATTTCTGATCACAGGGACTGGGAGCACGGTGGTTCATTTCGTCCAGGTGATCGAGCATGGGATGGGAGTTCTGGAGCTATGGGTGCAGAGCCTAACAAGGTGGTCCCCATCATAAATTGCAGTAAGTAATGGATACTCTGCAAAACGAAGCGAATTGACCCTCCAACCCTTCGACCACTAGAAGGTGCATGATAGGGCAATTTGACCCTCCAATATTCTAACCCTCGTGGCTTCCACCGAATGTTAATGGGGCTTGACCGACTCTGCATATGTGCTGGGGTGAAGCACATAGAGAGGAACAATCATTTGAAGAACCAGCGAGAGGACATGGTGGTTCAAGTGGAGAAAAGAAAACCGCGTAATGTAACATGGTCCCCAAGGGTTGTTGAACACGGGTTCCCTGTGTATGGAAGGGCAGTTGAGAAACCGCGTAATGTAACATGTACATTTATTTTTCCAATTCCAGGTGATAGATTCATTGCCAGTTTGTTTTTTTAGTGAAATATAAGCGAATTAGGGTTCTCGTTATCTTGCAAACAATATTATGATGTTGGAGGCATTGTCGCTGCCGCTGGGGCTATGAAATATAAGCAAATTAGGGTTTTCGGTATCTTGCAAACAATATTATGATGTTGGAGGCATTGTCGCTGCCGCTGGGGTTTTTGGGTTTAGTTGATTTGGTGTCAGATACCCTCTGTTCTCACCATAATTATGGAGTCGTCGTTGTCTTTAAGTTTAGCCATCGTATTCGAGTCTCCCGGTTTTCTCAGAATATACGAAAACGGGACAGTTGAACGCTTGATTGACAGGGGAACAGTTCGCCCTTCTTCACAGGACCATAATTTCGACGAGGAGAAGGAAGGAGTGGCATCCAAGGACGTGGTGTTAGATCCTCAAA
>APFE031462555.1:0-50847 GCA_000404065.3 Pinus taeda
TTAAATTAATAAATATTAAAACTAATATAAAAATAAAATAAACTAACCTACTTCACTCATACGTATGAGTGAGTTTCTCGAAACTCAAAACCAAAATCAAAGTTAAAGTTATGAAAGCTATGGTTAGCGCCTTATGCCCCTTCACATCGGCAAATCGGGAGGTGTCGGGAGGATTGTTAAACTTGTTATGTTGGAAAGCTCCGATGTGATATTCCTCGTGTGATTAAAGCTTAAAATGAGAGTTGGTTAATGCGATATGTCTTTTCACATCGGCAAGTCGGGGGAATGAATATTATCGGGGTTTCAAAAAATGTGTCAAGTGAAAAACCCCCGATGTGATGCATGCACTTTTTTATGATCAGGATCGGGAGGATTGAGTCCATCGGGGCTTTTAGAAATATGTTAGTTGAAAACTCCCGATGCGATCAAAGCCTCCGATGCGATCGGAAATTTTTTTATTATATATTTTTTATTATATTGATATTTTATGTATTGAATTTATTTTAATTAAATTAATTATTAATTAATATAAAATTTAATATTAAATATCATCTTTATTTTGGTTTTTTTATGAATTTTAGTTTCTAAACTACAGCCACTTGTAAAATAAATAAAAAGAATAAAAATAAACTACAGCCACTTGGATATTATGGATTTTTTAAGATTAGTAATTGATTTGGAAATTGCAGTAAATTTCTTAAATCCCGATGTTTAATAATTTGACTACTTAAGTAAAAAAAAATCGAAAAATGTTAGTAAAAATTCACTAGAGGTTAATATTTATAATGAATTCATTATTGAGCTAATTTATTTACAAAATGCAATATTGTACATTTTATGCATTTTTAACCCAGGCTAGATAAATGATGAGACTTCAAAGGAGTGCCATTTATGAACCAGTTGACCAAATGAGGCGAACCAAGCGTTAATGGGAAGTTTATAAAAAATCGATTTTAACAAAGCAATCAAAGCAAGAATCCAAAGAAAATGAAAAATTAACAAAAGCATAGGATAATCAATTAAATAAAAATCCTAAAAGGCGTTTAGCCAAAAATTTATAAAAAGGGTCCCCGTTTTTTGAAGTGAACAAATAAAAAATGGGTGGTGGGGAGTTGTGTTTTTACCACAACAATGGCGACACACGGGAGAAGAACCAATTATCTCTTTGTTTGATATGAATGAGATTTTTCTAAAATTAAAGTAAAAATAATTAAAGAAGAGAAAATTATGCTTGAAATGCTTGACTAGATTCATTAGTTTGAACAAAAACAAGAATCATCTAGCTGTAATTTTTCTTAAAATTCCTCATAGATTAAAATATTTCAAAACTCTATATCAGTGTTTAATTAGTTGTAGAGATAAAGCAGGGGTCACTTTACAGCTTAGCTTTTAGAATATACTCATTTGTCACAGGTAGAGCCACTGCTGCCAACAAACATCTATAGTCTCGGCAGGGTTACCTTTTAATCACCAATGATTCAGAATCCCATCATTTTAAGAATTATTGACTTAGAAATAAATCCTTTTTTCTTTTTTCTTTTTTCTTTCGTAAAAGCCATTGCCCTGGTTGGGTAGCCAGATAGTTGACAATGCCATTCACTGGTTATAATTAGACTGAACAAGCTGGCTCGTGATGAGACCCCTTGTCTTATAATTGTTTGCAATCATAAGCCATTACCCTGGTTTGTTTAGCAGTGTTGATAATGATAGCCTATTTTTTCCCTATGATCATGGTAAGCAGGGTCATGATGAGACCTCTTTTCTTTTAAGTTTAAATATATTTTTGGATTACATTTTAGAAAAATAAGACTCTTTGGGACAGGGAGAATCATTGACTCCTTAAGAGTTAAGAATGACAATTTCAGAGTTAAAGGTGCTTTGCTGTAAAGAGTCCTTACTTGGTTATAAATTACTTTTCTTGACTGATAATAAAACTTTGAAAGATCTTAATAAAATTTTGAAATCTCAAAATAATTACAATTTCGATAAAAGAGAAATTTTTCAGATTTTATAATACTTTGCCAACTTCTCTTGATTGGTAATCTCTTCCTTAAATATGTCTACCTTTATAATAAGAAAATCAAACTTTACTAAAAGATTTTAAGAAAAAGCTAATAGGTGAATATTAACAATTTTCCTCCATGTATGCTAATCATTATTAGGTAACAAATAGGCCTTCCATATAAATCACAAAAAAGTCACCAAAATCAAAACTGAAAATCAAAGGAAAAAGAATTCTTATGCTAAAGTGAGAAAAGAAATCAACAAACAAAACAAAAATAAAGAAATTTTAAAAGTGGAAAGAAAAATCCAAGTCTCAAAAGATAAACTCACACAAGAATGTATATACCAACATCTCATCAATATGAAGAAAAAGAAAATAATCATGTAACTATTTCTTCTTATGTCGAGATTTAGAAAAATCATACCTTGCAGGGTTGTGAATGTTTTAGGCTTTAGATAGCAGTGATTGTAAAATTCAGCCACAATGAAAAATCTCTGTCTAATGTCAATCTTCTTGTTTCAAAGCATCATCTTAATTGTTTTGTAATGAAAGGAATGCTTGAAGAAACAAACTAAAGGTTCAGAAACTTCCTTGTGTAGCTGTTTCAATAAAGATTATCACTGCTTCTTGAAATAAAGCCAGGAGAAGAGTATAGGACTTTGAAAATATGATCTGGTAGAAGATTGAAAGATTTTATGAAGAGCTGCAAAAAAGATTTTTATATCAGCATAATTTAAAAACAAAAATGAAAGTAATTGACGAAATGGAAATTAATGAAAGTGGGTAAATGAATCTTACCATTGGATAATTGCTTTTAATCTTACCTGAAATGTATCAGTTTATCCAAACTAGCTGACTTCTTATTTTAATTAATATTAAAAACATGAAGAAGTCGAACTAACCAAAATCCTATAACCCAAAATAATTATTTATTTTATTTACACTAAAGCAAGCAGTCAAATATAAAATGGAATGCTTAATATTCAAGGGAAAACAAATGCATCAGAAATAAAAATGAGAATTTTGCAGTAATGACTGTTTCTCAAAATATTATTAGTTTCATATAAACTCTATGATTTTATAAATTGTCCAGAATCAAGACCAAGTCCAAGATAATAAAATTTATATATGAGGACAGAGAGGTCTTGAATTCCATTTTTTAATTATGGAATTATTTATTTAAAACTGAAATGTATGAGAAATTGAAATGATTTTTGTATGCTGCAAATTTGTCATCAATTGTTTTTTTCCCATAGTGGTTACCCAAACTCGCTTTTAAAATAACACATCGTCGTATCGGATGATTCACATAACATGTTTCTTCACCATGCTTCAAATTTAATTTGCAAGACTTCACCTTTGTTGCTATGCCATATATCGATTAAATGTTAATGGCTCAAAGGCATGCATTAGAAGCTATTGCATCGGCGGTTGAAATAACAAATTGCAGATATGAGATCATGCGAAGAAAATATGTGCAATGAGATGTAGTGATCACACTATTTAAGCGCTGTTATATTGCGAATCGGGGATAGTCATGCTGCAATTCTTAGATCGCACACTGCATCTCGCGATTTGTATTTTGCACATTGCACATTGCAAATTTGGAATATTGATATGGCCATAAATAAAAATGCGAGGAAGCAATGGCAATATTGGCGATGCGATGGATGACATAACTAATCGGCAATTGGCAAACTTAAGCATCCGATGTAACACAATATATTCTTGCAATGCCGATATACGATAAAGAGCGGACCCGATAACTTTTATGATGGGTTTTTAATAATATACCGGATCTGTGACATCGATCCTTTTAAAATTATTCTCTCATCAATATTGCGAGTGAACAGATGCGATATTTCTTGTGAGCTAGATTTAAATTTGATATCGGGTCCCGAATTATGTGAACATTGCAATATTGGTAAGGTCGATTATCAGAGATCGACAATTCATGATAATGGAAGTATACTTCACTTGCAAACCTCCAATATGCTAAATGCAATATAAGTGAGGTAATACACTGGAGATCTTTTATTAGCAATATGAAAATCAAGTCGAAATATTTCAAACATGAATCTTGCGATAATGTTTTAAATTTCACTTGGGTTTTCTAATGAATGAAAGCAAAGCTAAAAAAAATGCTTAAATTCTAGTGAATCACAAATAAAATTTCCCTGAACCTGTTGCAAATTTGAAATGGGTTTGCTTCTTATTTTATGTTTTGAAAACAAATAAAAACCTACAAATAAAAGATAACACGAATCAAAAATAAACTAAGGAAAATAGAAACTAATAAGAGATGAGAATGAACTTGTAAATGCGTACCTGGAAGGAAATTGTCTGCAGATTTTACCTCATGAATCTTCAAATCCTTCCTTCGATTAAAATTTTAACTTTGTTCAAAATCATCTCACTATTTATTCTAAATTAGAGTGGGCAATTACGCTGAAGGAAATCAATTATTCATGTTCAGGAAATATATAATTTACCTAAAATAAGTATGAAAATAGTCTTCCCTTTTGAATTGAAACAACTATTTATTACCACTGCTCATTCCAATTTAACTTGAAGAAAATCTATATTGTTATAGTGATTGTTTAATAATGTCTTTAGTAAATAAATATAATGCGTATTGCAGCATCAAATAATAAACTAAATATTATAATGGGATAAAGCCACTAATTGTAGAAAAATATCAACACAGATTTAAATCTGTGCCAGGTGCATATTCTGTGAATACATTATTCGAAATAGACAGAGATGTATTCATGGGTAGAGGCGTTGTAAGATATTTTAAAAAGGAAAACAAAAATAAAACTTTCTGATAGGAAGAAAATGTTTTCACTGAACATGAATGAGAATGGTTGATTGCTTTGTTTTATTTATATCTACAGAACTGTTGAAAATAAATTAACTACATAAAACAAACAAACTAAATTAATTCTACTCCTATTCTAACCATATACATGAAAATGACTAGGTATAGTCATATTTTCAGTGTAACCATTCTTTCATTTTTATTCCTGCACATATGTACAGTTCAAATATTAGTAATAAAAATAGAAATCTAACTAAACTAAAGAAAATAAATCTGAAATCAGAATGTACAGTTATTGTTAGCAACTTAATTAAAATTTCTTTCTCTTGAAATTTCCTTTCCAATTGAATACCAATTGGATCATAGAAATCTAGATGGATTTCTATTAAGGATTGGGAAATGTTCAAAGGAAGAGATAACAGACTAAATTGTGAAGATGAGCTTTTAAATTCAAAGGGCTGGAAAAAATCGTTAATATTATATGCAAATGTTAAATTATTAACAATCTTCTTTGAGGGAAAAATTTCCAAATATTTTTCAAATGAATTCATGAAAAACGGATGAAAATCTTTCAAATGAAATGGAAAATTATTAATTAAATTGGATTGTTGGCAGATTTCTAAAACTACATTCTCTTGTTGATATTGCCTTTGAGAAGATAGAAGCTTTTGATAAGAAATAAACATCAATTGACATTGACATGTTAACAGCTTTTGATATTCATGGTTATAATATGAAACTTCAATTTCCCAATAAGGCAATTCATCAATTGAGTGTTTGATAATAAAGTACTCAATATGCCAGCGGAAAGTGTGAAAAAATTGAAAAATAAAATCTGAAAATAAATATGATTTTATACAAAATAAGTGATGAAACAAAAATAAAATTAAATCACTATTTGTACAACTAATGTTACAGCACAATTGGGATTGTTTTAAAATAATTTCTTGTTTACAAGGATTGGCCATAATTATGGAATTTGAGTAATTTTGAATTCCAACTTGTGAATTAGAAAACGAATTATGATTATGAATAAGAATGAGAGCTTGATCATGATATGAATCATAAATTGGAATGTTTTCTCGAATAATGAAATTATGAAGATAATTTGCTACTCTAAAATAAGGATTGGTTGGGATAATTTCTAAATTGAAGCGTTCCTCATTCTCAGATGTTATTTGAAGTTTATGATGATTTTCTCGAGAAAAATCAACATCTTCAATGTCAGAGTAATTATCATAAATGACTTCACAAGATTCTCTAGATTTCTCTTTAATCTCATCTAGTATATCAAAACAAGAAGGGACAAGAATTTCATGTTCATTAATGGCAAAATAATGATTATTAATTGTTTTTCTATCTTGATAAAAACTTAATGGTAATTCATTTAAATCATCCTCTTTAATTTCTAAAATATCATTAATACCAAGAGGGGAAAAATTACCATCATTAAAAATATCAAGATAAAGGGAAATGTGAACCCGAAACAATGCATTTAAACTGTCTCTGTTTGAGAACTCTTGTGCATTACGCTCATTGTAAATTTCAAATTCCAGATCATTCCTTTGCATACTCATGCTTTCTTGAAGAAGGTTGCTTTGCTGCTTTGATTTCGACATTTGTTCATCATGGAAAAATTCAGAAATTTGTACAGTAGTTTGCATTTTATTATTTACTTTGATTGCTGATTGTACTTGTTGATTTGCAATCTGATTTTCTGAATTGACTGCAGAGAAATTTTCAGATTCCAAGGCAGCTCTTTCTCCAAAATTGTTGTTGTTGTCTTCTTGCATTTGATTAGAAATATTTTCTAAGCTTTGTGAAATCTCTTCATCACAATTTATTCGCACATCCGAATTGGAATTCTCATCTATGTTAGAAGGGGATGGAACAAAGCTTGAACTAATTTCATATGGATCAGGGATAGGAGGAAGAGAATAATTATGTTCAAACCAATCTAGTGATTCTTCTTTCATAGGTTCATCTTTGACATTAAATTTTAAACAACTTAAATGAAATCGAATATTAAAATCTCTAACAAATTCATTTTTATTTCGTAGATATTCAATTTCATCACATACCTGATCATAATCATAGCGGCCAAACTTACAAATGAAAATTGTAACAAATTGATCCCAGTTGTGAATTGAGGCAACTGGAAGAGTTCTACACCAGTTTCTAGCTTTTGCCGCAAATGTGAGAGTAAAAATTCTGCATAAAATGCCTTCATCAATTCCTTGAAAATCATAATTTGAAACGTTTTGAATAAATTGAAAGACATGATTAAAAGTAGAAGAATTTCTCTTACCATTGAATTTTATCTGAGACAAGAGTCTTACCACTTCGGGTGGAGTATTGGAAAGTGCACGTCCATGGATACAACTCCAAATTGGAAGTTTAAGAGGAGTCATCGTGATTACATAAAATATTAAAATTGAAAAGACTCCAATAGACAAAAAAAATCTCAGGCCCTCTTTCTAGCGCCAAAATTGTTGATGCCTCGAAAATCGCTGCAACAACAATGGGGGATAACCACCCAGTCCGAACCTTAAAGCAGCTCCTTTTCCGTTTGGTGTGGTGGTTCCAACTAGTTTAACTAGATCCAATTACCTTCTCCCTATCGCTATTGGTTTATGATGTATCTTTCACAACCAATAGTTAGGGATATCATATCACTTCTTCTTGCTGATTAGGCAAGAGAATGACCCTTAAGCTGATTTGGGTTCAGCAAAGCCACAACTAGAGTTTTGCCTCTTTGAGGAGAAGACTTAAAAGAATGTAGAAATTACTCTAAATGCAAGCTTATTCTATAATGTAAGCAAAATAAACTAATCTTAATCCTATCTTAATTAGGTAGATATAGATCTAACCCAACCAAGAGCAAGATAATTAAAGTATTGAGATTTTAAATATGTCTTGTTTATAATGAATATCAAGTTAATGAAGTAGTTCAATTAACTGATATTATGGATATCAAAACACATCCTATTGAAACCTATTAACTGAAATAATAAACCAACAACACTCAAAAAGTAGTTCACAAAAATGATATTGATTATCAGATCAGTAAATCCAATAATTAAACAATAATATGTGGAAATAGTTCACAGCACATTACCATTCTTTAAATCAGTTTTATAAGACAGATTTCTGAGTAAATAGTTACTCAGAAATCAGAATTTATTCCATAAGAACAGAGATACATAATAACAACATTGAGATAAATTACCCATATTGACAATAGTGCACAAATATGAATAAAATGACGCATTCTTGTTACCATAAAAATGAAATTGATATTTGAAACAATAGTATTAAAAATACCAATTTATTGCATCCATTTATCTGACTTTGGTCTCCAACAGTCCTTTACATTGCTTGAACTTCTACCTTCAAAACTAGAGCCACAATAGTGCAAACTTTGCCCCTCATACATAATTCAAGATACAAAGGAAAAATCTTCAATAATCCCCAGATCTGAGATTTTCTCTCCTCCCTCCTACAAATCTAAATTCCTATTACAGAAGTGCTTTCAGAAGTCTAAAATTGTAGAGGAGAGCAGCCCCTTATTACATTCTGCAATCTGTTATTTATAATATTTGCAAAGGAATTCTTGAGAGAAAAGTTTGTTGAAGAGAAATTTGCGAAATCCAATTTTATTTGCTAAAAATTCCAATCTTTAATCGCTGGAGCATTCTCATTGATTGAGATCTTTTTTTTCATATCTCTTCTACTGTTTTCCTGTAAAAAAAAATCAAAATAAATTAAGATTCAATCAATAAAATCAAAATATCATTTCTGGCAATTAAAACAAATCCAATCAAATTCTATTTAAATAAATAATTGAAAATATAAGCTCTCTATTGATGTATGGAATGGTTTGATTGGCCAAGGATATTATTAGTGGACGAATCTGCAATTTAGAAGAGGCTTGGGCAAATGAAAATGAAGAAAATAACTCTAAAAATTGATTTTGTTTTCAAAATTCAGAGCTTGATCTTCTGCCTGATTTTTAATCCAATAAATGATTAAATCTGTTAGCGAAACCTCCTAAAAAATGTTCTCCTTGATTTTCTCTTTCCAATGAACCGTCCTGGGCCTCATTTGGCCAAATATAACTCAATCTATGAGCTTTCAAAATTGATGAGTCAAATCTGGCATAAATCTAGAAATTCTGTTGCTGGGCTAAAAATATTGTAATTAAAAACTAATCCTAAATTAGTCTCTAATTAATTCTAATTTAATTGCTAATTAATTATAACAAAACTAGTTATTAATAAAATATCTATTAATTAATATCTAACTAACTATTATAATTAATTAATATAATTAATTATTTATAAACTAAATTAATATTAATCTAAATAATATTTAAATTTAAATTTAATTTAATGAATTAATTTTATATTTAATTAATTATATAAAATTAATTATTTAAATTAATAAATATTAAAACTAATATAAAAATAAAATAAACTAACCTACTTCACTCATACGTATGAGTGAGTTTCTTGAAACTCAAAACCAAAATCAAAGTTAAAGTTATGAAAGCTATGGTTAGCGCCTTATGCCCCTTCACATCGGCAAATCGGGAGGTGTCGGGAGGATTGTTAAAGCTTATTCCTCGTGTGATTAAAGCTTATAATGAGGGTTGGTTAATGCGATATGTCCCTTCGCATCGGCAAGTCGGGGGAATGAATATTATCGGGTTTCAAAAAGTGTGTCAAGTGAAAATCCCCCGATGTGATGCATGCACTTTTTTATGATTGGGATCGGGAGGATTGAGTCCATCGAGGTTTTTAGAAATATGTCACTTGAAAACTCCCGATGCGATCAAAGCCTCCGTGGAAAATTTTTTATTATATATTTTTTATTATATTGATATTTTATGTATTGAATTTTTTTTAAATAAATAATTATTAATTAATTTAAAATTTAAGATTAAATATCAACTTTATTTTGGTTTTATTTTATGAATTTTAGTTTCTAAACTACAGCCACTTGGAAAATAAATAAAAAGAATAAAAATAAACTACAACCACGTGGATATTATGGGTTTTTTAAGATTAGTAATTGATTTGGAAATTGAAGTAAATTTCTTAAATCCCGATGCTTAATAATTTGGCTGCTTAAGTAAAAAATAAAAAAATGTTAGTAAAAATTCACTAGGGGTTAATATTTAAATTGAATTCATTATTGAGCTAATTTATTTACAAAATGCATTTTATGCATTTTTAACCCAGGTTAAATAAATGATGAGACTTCAAAGAAGTGTCATTTATGAACCAGTTGACCAAATGAGGCGAAACAAACGTTAATGGGAAGTTTATAAAAAATCAATTTTAACAAAGCAATCAAAACAAGAATCCAAAGAAAATGAAAAATTAACAAAAGCATAGGATAATTAATTAAATAAAAATCCTAAAAGGCATTCAGCAAAAAATTTATAAAAAGGGTCCCCATTATTTGAAGTGAACAAATCAAAAATGGGGAGGGGTTGTGTTTTTACCACAACACCACCCTATTAGGCCTTGTCCTAATTTAGACTTCATGAATTTTTAAAGCTCTAATTATATGAAGGTCCCTCATTCAGATCTGGAAGCCTGAAGCAACGTGGAACTTCTCCTTGTGAAATGTATGGGCTTAAGGCCTACATTTTTTATTAGATTCATATGGGTTTAAATATTTGAAGATCGATGCCATAAGTGTTTACACAGATCCTAATCAAACTCATTGAAGTTCTCTACTTGACACACTCATTTGATGAAATTTTTGATTTGGGTTAAGTATAATTTTGGTCTTCACAATACGGAATTGTGACATGAACTAGGGAAAAAAAACTGAAGCAGAAAGCGAGGGATGGACACTGAACTTAAATCACATTATAGTGATATGTCTTCGTTGATATAAACCCTCTAAATTTATTCACTTTCCTTTGGGCTATTTATTTGCCAAGGAAATCGCTGGAAGAAAAACTTATATGTGCAAACTTCTCAACATATCCTGCAGCCTTGTTGTCAAGCTACTTTGTGGCCTTATACTCTGTAGCTCATGTTCACAAGTCAGCAACGAATAATACCTCACAATAATCACTAAACAATGACATCAAGCAAAGGTTAAGTAGATGTATTTGTGCATCTCCTTTAGTTACTAGAATCTCTGGAATTTCATAAGGACTGAACTATGATTGGTCTGAAGTAAAATACAAAAAGGCCCTAACCAGTGATCTAATAGATCCACTACAATGTCTGGCACTCATTTCAGAGGCTTGAGAAGGAAGTGGAGGCATGAGGAAGTGATGGAGGGTTTTGGGGGTCATGAGGGATGACATCGATAGCAGAAGAAGAAGCCATGTCATCTTAACAAACATTTGCAGCAGCAAATATAAGGGTACTGCTCTCTGAAAAAGAGGAAACTGCAGCTGCCTCTTTTTATTTTCCATGGCTCAGCACAGAAAATCTCGAACCTCACTATGGGTTTTGCCTCTCCCTGAATACTCTCACGGCAGCAGCAACAGTGAAACATTGTAAGCCACTATGTAGGTAAACATGCAAACAGTGCTACTACAGCTTGAATTTGAGACCAAAGAAAGAACAAAACCCTCATTTAAATCTAAATTCAAAGGCCAAGAGACCAAAGAAAGAACAAAATGAATTAAATACACTAAACCCTAAACCCCTAACCTCCAAAACCCTAAACCCCTAAACTCCTACCCTGCAAAACCCTAAACCCTCAAAATCTGCCATGCAAAGTTAACAAAAATTCCAATAAGGTGTTTTGTGTTGAAAAACACATAGAAATAGCTGGTAGGATCAAAATCCTACCAGATAGAAGCGATGGATGGTCGCCACACCTTCACCAGACCTTCTCCGGAGCTCGCCACACCTGCAATGAGTTGAAAATAAGCCATTAGAGAACAAAAAAAACCAACAAAACCAACAAAAAACAGAAAAACCTGCAATTACCTATTAAAAAAACCTTCGAACTTGAACTCGCTAAAACTACAACTAGCTCCTCCCCAAACAACAAAAACCGCAAATTAAACCACCACCAAAGAAACCCTAAACCACTGGCAATCCAGAATGACCAACAAATCCAGGCGAAAAATCACAAGAAAGCAAAAACCCTGTTCCAACCATGGACGCGTAACCTCAAACAATGGTGGACATCAACTTTTGGTTAGCAGACGAAGCGCGCAGGTTCTGGGGCCGTCCCGCGCCATCTTCGGTAGAGGGCATCACCCAACAACCGGATCCAAACATAAAAACACACAACAAACAACACATCGCACAAATGACGCGGAATGAACCCTCAGCACGGTGCAGAAAGGTGTTTTAACCCAATGACATGGTCCCCAACACGTGGACCTCCACGGAGGACAGGTTTCGTACTAACTTCAGGAGGATTCACGTGGCGGCAGGGGATGTGGCGGGGAGGGCGCACAGGTAATGGCATCCCTCCCCTATGCAAAGCCACACTAAAACAGACTAAGGGAGGGACGCCATTACCTGTGCGCCCTCCCTGCCACATCGCAAAACCACGTGTCAAAGCGCATGGATCCAGTACGACACCTGTCCACCGTGGAGCTCCACGTGTTGGGAATCGTGTCATCACATAAAATTTTGTGTCCGCGCCATTTCCTCCGTTTGTTTAGGGTCATTGCTGCGATGTTCCATTTTCCCTTTTTCTTTCTGACCCTGTTGAAGATGGCGCGGGACGGCCCCAGAACCTACGCGCTTCGTCTGGCATGCAGGTGTTGTTGCAAGCGTTTGTTCGAGGTTTAGGGTTTGTGGACCTGTGCGTTTCGTCTAGTATGCAGGTGCTGATGCAAATGTTTGTTCGAGGTTTAGGGTTTGTGGTTGGAACATTGCTTCTGCTTTTCTTGTGGTTTTCCGCTTGGATTTCTTGGTCGTTCTAGACTGCCGGTTGTTTAGGGTTTCTCTGGTGGTGTTCTTATTCGTAGTTTTTGTTGCTTGGGGAGGAGCCGATTGCAGTTTTACCGAGCTCGAGGTAATTTTTTAATTTGATGTTTTGTGCTGGTTTTTTTTAGTGGTTTTCTGTTGTCTAATGGCTTTTTCTTCTCATTGTAGGTGTGGAAAAGGTCATTGTAGGTGTGGAGAAGGTCTGGCGAGCTCCGGGGAAGGTCGACGACCATCCATGGCCTGTATCCAGTAGGATTTTATTCCTACTAGCAATTTCTTTGTGTTTTTCAACACAAACAACTCTATTTGGATATTTTGTAAACTTTATATGGCAGGTTTTGAGGGTTTATAGTTTTTGTGGATATTTTGACGTTGTTTGTGGCTTTTCATGATGGTATTTGTGAATTTTCGTTGTTTTCATTGTTATTTTCGTCGTCTCGTGCCATCCTCGGCCGTCCCATGCCCTCAGCTGTCCCGTGCCATCCTCGGCGGAGGGCTTCTCCCAACAACCGGCCTCGAGCAGAAAGACAAAGGGAAAATGGAACATCGCAGCAATGACCCCAAACAAACCCTCAAAACCCTCTTGACTTTTGGTATGACTTAATTTCTGATATGTCTGATAGATTCCTTGTTTTCGTTGTCCCGTGCCATCCTCGGTGGAGGGCTTCGCCCAACAACTGGCACCGAGCAGAAATACAAAGGGAAAATGGCTAGCAATTCCCTCTCCTCTTGGCATCAAGGACAGAGCACAGGCTCTGTCTGTCAACAAATAAAATGTGTTCAGGTTCTCTGATGTTAACAAGCCTTCAGAATTGTCTCTGTATATAACATTTCTGTTTGTTTGTTTGTCCCCTTCTCTATTAGTTTACAGGAAAATTTTGTTCACGATGATGGGCTGCCATAGCTGGGCTTCATGCCCTAGCTATCTTGATGTACAATTCTATATATACATGATTAAATGATACGAGTTTTACTTAACTGTTGCAGTTTGTAGCCATCACAATTGAAATTTTTGTGTCCTGTTTATTTTTGGGGATGAGAAGATCATTAAATGATGCTAGCTTTACTTAACTGTTGCAGTTTGTAGCCACCTCAATTGAAATTTTTGTGCCCTATTTTTTTGGGGGTTGAGAAGATGATTAAATGATGCCAGTTTAACTCAACCGTTGCAGTTTGTAGCCACCTCAATTGAAATTTTTGTGTCCTATTTTTTGTGGGGTTGAGAAGAGATTTGGGTTTAGGTATGGTTATTGGTCAGAAATGCATAGGAGGATGATTAAACTTCATTTGCTTAAGGATTTAGGTTATTCTCATATATGCAGCAATTATATTGGATGTGACTCTCTGGTCATGTGGTGGTGAAGATCTAGACATGGGGTGTGTTGCTATATTAGTGATCTATGTTTGGACCTGGAACCTGAATTTGAATTTGAAGGTTTTCATATTAGTGATCTAGGACCTGGAACCTGAATTTGAATTCGAAGGTTTTCATATGGAAAAAAATATAGAGTTGGGGTGTTGTAATTTTAGTGATCTATGTTTGGACATGGAACTAGGATTTTGAATATCTGAATTTAAATTTGAAGGTTTTTCCTACTCTACTTAATAATGAGTGCTCTCAAAAATTTATTATGAGATAAGACTGTCTGGTCATTTGATTTCTGTATTTAGCCTTTTTCCTATACCTTTGGCCATTATCTCTTGTATATTGTTCATATCCAGTGTTGCCACTTCTGCAATGTTTATTTCATTTATTGGTCTGTAATAGTATTCTGAATTAAAAAGATTGGTTTTCTCGTTCATCGAACAACAACAAATCATTCTGTAGCTTTGTTGGCATATTCCTCTTGTTAATGAGAAATTTTCTTCTTCCCAGGCAATTTTGGTCAATTTACAATTATTTAATTGTTGGTTTTGTCTCTTGCATAGAGTCTCTACGCCTGCTCGCAACTTTGAATCTACCCTATCGAATCTGAAAAATAACTGAAATAATAATCCTAATGCCCTCATAATCCTATAATACAAATTTCATTATTTTTTTCTTTTTATAAATAGATGTCAACTATATTTTAAAGATAAAGATAATTCTAGGCCAGCAATTCCCTCTCCTCTTGACATCAAGGACAGAGCAGAGGCTCTGTCTGTCAACAGATAAAATGTGTTTAGGTTCTCTGATGTTAACAAGCCTTCAAAATTGTCTCTGTATATAACATTTATGTTTGTTTGTTTGTCCCCTTCTCTATTAGTTTATAGGAAAATTTTGTTCACGATGATGCACTTCCATAGCTGGGCTTCATGCCCTGGCTATCTTGATGCACAGTTCTATATATACATGATTAAATGAGACGAGTTTTACTTAACATTTGCAGTTTGTAGCCACCGCAATTGAAATTTTTGTGTCTTATTTATTTTTGGGGATGAGAAGATCATTAAATGATGTTAGTTTTACTTAACTGTTGCAGTTTGTAGCCACCTCAATTGAAAATTTTTGTGTCCTGATTTTTTTGGGGGTTGAGAAGATGATTAAATGATGTCAGTGTTACTCAACTGTTGTAGTTTGTAGCCACATCAATTGAAATTTTGGTTGAGAAGAGATTTGGGTTTAGGTATGGTTATTGGTTAGAAATGCATAGGAGGATGATTAAACTTCATTTGCTTAAGGATTTAGGTTATTCTCATATTTACATCAATTATATTGGATGTGACTCTCTGGTCATGTGGTGGTGAAGATCTAGACATGGGGTATGTTGCTATATTAGTGATCTATGTTTGGACTTGGAACTTGAATTTGAATTTGAAGGTTTTCATATTAGTGATCTAGGACCTCGAACCTGAATTTGAATTCGAAGGTTTTCATATGGAAAAAATATAGAGATGGGGTGTTGTTATTTTAGTCATCTATGTTTGGACATGGAACTAGGATTTTGAATATCTGAATTTAAATTTGAAGGTTTTTTCCTACTCTACTTAATAATGAGTGCTCTCAAAAACTTATTATGAGATAAGACTGTCTGGTCATTTGATTTCTGTATTTAGCCTTTTTCCTATACCTTTGGCCATTATCTCTTGTCTATTGTTCATATCTAGTGTTGCCACTTCTGCAATGTTTATTTCATTTATTGGCCTGTAATAGTATTTTGAATTAGAAGATTGGTTTTCTCGTTCATCGAACAACAACAAATCATTCTGTAGCTTTGCTGGCATATTCCTCTTGTTAATGAGAAATTTTCTTCTTCCCTGGCAATTTTTGGTCAATTTACAATTATTTAATTGTTGTCTCTTGCATAGAGTCTCTATGCCTACTCGCAACTTTGAATCTACCCTATCGAATCTGAAAAATGACTGAAATAATAATCCTAACGCCCTCAGAATCCTATAATACAAATTTCATTATTTTTTTCCTTTTTATAAATAGATGTCAACTATATTTTAAAGATAAAGATAATTCTAGGCCAGCAATTCCCTCTCCTCTTGACATCAAGGACAGAGCACAGGTTCTGTCTGTGAACAGATAAAATGTGTTCAAGTTCTCTGATGTTAACAAGCCTTCATAATTGTCTCTGTATATAACATTTATGTTTGTTTGTTTGTCCCCTTCTCTATTAGTTTACAGGAAAATTTTGTTCACGATGATGGGCTGCCATAGCTGGGCTTCATGCCCTGGTTATCTTGATGTACAGTTCTATATATACATGATTAAATAATACGAGTTTTACTTAACTGTTGCAGTTTGTAGCCACCGCAATTGAAATTTTTGTGTCCTGTTTATTTTTGGGGATGAGAAGATCATTAAATGATGCCATTTTTACTTAAGTGTCGCAGTTTGTAGCCACCTCAATTGAAATTTTTGTGTCTTGTTTTTTTTTGGGGGGTTGAGAAGATGATTAAATGATGCCAGTTTTACTCAACTGTTGCAGTTTGTAGCCACCTCAATTGAAATTTTTGTGTCCTGTTTTTTGTGGGGTTGAGAAGAGATTTGGGTTTAGGTATGGTTATTGGTCAGAAATGCATAGGAGGATGATTAAACTTCATTTGCTTAAGGATTTAGGTTATTCTCATATTTACAGCAATTATATTGGATGTGACTCTTTGGTCATGTGGTGGTGAAGATCTAGACATGGGGTGTGTTGCTATATTATTGATCTATGTTTGGACCTGGAACCTAAATTTGAATTTGAAGGTTTTCATATTAGTGATCTAGGACCTGGAACCTGAATTTGAATTCGAAGGCTTTCATATGGAAAAAATATAGAGATGGGTGTTGTTATTTTAGTGATCTATGTTTGGACATGGAACTAGGATTTTGAATATCTGAATTTAAATTTGAAGGTTTTTTCCTACTCTACTTAATAATGAGTGCTCTCAAAAACTTATTATGAGATAAGACTGTCTGGTCATTTGATTTCTGTATTTAGCCTTTTTCATATGCAACTTGATAATGAGTGCTCTCAATTTCTCAAGTGTCCCCTCAATGAATAAAATTATCAGTGGCTTTTTGACATTTAATAAAACTTATTATGAGGTAGATTGCCTCCTCATTTAAGACTGTTTGGTCATTTGATTTTTGTAGTTAGCCATTTTCCTAAGCCTTTGGCCATTATCTCTTGTCCAGAGTTGGATGGAATGTTATTATTGAATTCCCAAACATCGCAGCAATGACCCCAAACAAAATTTTATGTGATGACACGATGCCCAACATGTGGACCTTCGCAGTGGACAGGTGTCGTACTGGAGCTTTGCGGGTTGACATGTGGTTTTGCGACGTGGCGGGGAGGGCGCACATAATAACTTATAGAAATAGTTTTATCATAACTAATATGTTACAGAAAAACATATTCCATTGAAAATTTATTTTCAACACACAGTTAGGTTGCCACAAGAAATCACTACTAGGTTGTAAGCCAAAATGTTTCTGTGACAAGAAAAAGATACAATCTAGTGTTGTAAGCCAAAATGTTTTTGTGACAAGAAAAAGATACAATCTAGTGTTGTAAGCCAAAATGTTTCTGTGCCAGGAAAAAGATACAATCCATCCAAAATCCACATCATATTGTGGTTAGAACCAAAAACATATGACACCCCTATTCTTTATGGCCCTGAGAATCTTGAGTGCCAAAACTCCCCGAGTTACCTTCTTGAGCTAAGTAGGTTGGCCTACCAGTCAAGGGTTGATTAGGAAATGATTGATTGCTGCCATATGATTGATTCCAATTTGTAGCTTCCAACCATGGAGGTACTGAGTACCCATACCTCACATTTGCACTACTGACCCCTGCATTAAGTGGAGGTGTGTAATGAGCATACAGAGAATTGACACCAACTCTGGTAGGAACAAGGCAAGTGGGTAAACCCTCAGTTTGATAGTGGGGCACTTGAATGTTTATGAGATCTTGGAATAATAGTGTATTATCTGCAATGGAGTCCAATGAGTTTGAAATAATCCTGGTTTCATTAGCTATTCTTGCATCGTTGATCATCCCTTGTTCCTTTTCAAGCATTTGTTGTGCCTTTCGTTTTTCTTTTTCCTATCTTGCCATTTGCTTTTGTTGGTCCTTAACTTGCCTTGCTTTATCTCTTTCAATCCTTTCATCTGCTCGACGTTGTGCTGCAACAATCCTTGCCGCCTTCTTCTCCTTGACTAGATCCTTCTTTTTCTGTTTAATTCTTGTATTTCAAATTTCCTTTTTTTAGACTCAACTAACAGGTTTATATAGTCCTTTGAGGTGAGTAACTGTGAGCTTTGGCCCAGACGAAGACTACCCGGTGCACCATGCTTTTTTTTCATTGATACTCTCTCTACTGGTAGCTTTAGGAACCGTCCAAGTCTCTTCTCCACCCCTCCCACCTGCATGTCATTGCTTGGTACTTCCCTTTCAGTGTTTGTTGGAACTGATTGAACTATATCATTATCTTCATTTGATGCCTCATTATGTCCTTCATCTTCTTCCATTGATCTATTGTCCACAAAAAAATGAACAATTTCACTGTTCAATTCCGCTGGTTGTGAGGGCATGTTCATGCTTTCTTCATTGGTCGCTGAGACACTATGTGCATTCATATTGATCATTGCTTCTGCTAGCCATGAAGGTGGGGTTACTTGGCTTGGCAATGTCAATTGGTCATTGTCAACTACATGTTCAACAATATCATTAACAATATCAGCAACAGGGATTTCATGTTCTTGAGTTGGTGGAATGATCTCCATGTTACTACGAATTTGTTCATTGTTATATTGTGTTTCACATACAATTTCATCATCTTCAGCATATAAGTGTCCTTGAGATAGGGAAATCATATTACCAGCTGCAACAACATCATCTTGGTCATCTACTTCTGGCATTTCAACACCTATTTGGGCATTCCCTTCTTCCTGACCATCCACATGAAACGCTTGGCTACAACCAGTATCATGCATAAGAGCATCATAGTTCAGTGGCCAGATTCCTGTCCTCCTAAAGCCAACCTTGATATTTCATGGTGTCAAAGCTGTTTTAAAAGCTTTACTTGCAAGCTCTGCTAGCTCAAACCTTTTCACCTCAACCCCTGGATTCTTTACCATCCATGCAACACGCTCCGACCTGAAATAGTTCTTGAAAGGGCCAAACACACTAACATCAAGGGGTTGCAGTCTGTGAGTGGTATGAGCGGGCAATGTCAACAGGTCGATGCCTAAATTGTTTGCTTCCTCAATTGTTTGTACAACCATGTGGCTCCATGGCCATCTAATATCAAAAGGTGTCTGTTATTAGTGAGACGCCACTGTACTGATGCAGCAAAGTGAAAGCCAACTTAGAAAACAGTTCTTTAGTCATCCATGCATGCACCTGGTTCACAGTTCTGTATATAATTTTTCAGTTGGATTTTACCTGAATAGATAAAAATCTGGGATTGAAGTACCAATTGCATTGACACAACATAAAATAGTTATCCACTCCCTGCTCTTGGGCAAAATCTTTGGCACATTTCGGCTCCCTCTCTTGGCAATTACCTGCATGCCACAATTCCTCCCTGCCTGTAAACCTGTTTCATCATATATGGTATGCTCCATAAGAATGTTTATCGTAAGCACTAGAAAGTGTGTCATAGAACTTTTGCACAACCGCAGGGCGCAAATTTAATGCTCTGTCTCTGTCAAGGCCCTTAGCAGTATGCAATACAAGTTCTAGATGCCCTTTTTCAAACCCAAACCACTATGATTTACCAGGAAACCCATCTTTGAATGGGTTTGGCCTCCCTTGACAGATTTGAGCAACTGTTGATTTGAGTTGTATCAACTCTAGCCCATGTCCCAATTGGGCCATCTCTTTACACCACTCAACCACCTCGTCCTCCTCCTCCTCAGTCATAACTGTAAGAGGCCCTCTACGTTTTGTATGAGTCAGTGCATTTATCCAATAATGTATTGATGGGGGAGGAATACCATGTTTTTTGGCAGGTGCCCGAACTGAGTATCCATGAAACTCTATGTCGTCAATTGCAACTAACATTTGTTCTTTTGTCCATCCTCTTATAGCACTGATCTTTTTAGTTGAGCTTGCTCCTTGGGCTGTTGTTGATGGTGATTCTGTGGCTGATGGCATGTTAACATCAACTGCGGTCACATGGTTATCCTCAACAATGTTCCCTGGTGCATTGTTGGCATTGACATTAGCTGTCCTGTCCTCATCAGACGATGTGCATCGCAGCTACACACCCCTTGTCACTCTCCTGCCACTTCTCCTTGTACGAGCAGAGTAACTTCCTTTTGCCATAGATGCAACAACCTGTAAAATTATTGCATGCAATTAGACATTAGAATATTTGTAAATTATGCTTTATTACTTCTGCAAAAATACTTTTCCTTTATTACAGGAAATTATCAACATGTATGTTACAGGAAATCGAATTGCATTACTTCGTAGCCTCTCATTGCAGATTAATTTGTAGTCTCTCAATTGCCCGCCTGTTCATCAATTTAGCAACTTTTATATGGATTCAAGTAGGATTCTATGATAGTTGTTTCAAATATCATTTTCCATTTTTTTTGCTGTTTGGCATTGCCAAAAATGTCTCAGTATTGCAACTTCTCCATTGCAGCCCATGGCCACCATTCCAGGCATAAATTCTATGTTGTGAACAACTTGCAGCTGTGATCAGCCTTGGAATGGACTTATCAGTCATAATTTTTTTTAGGAAATTGAACTGAAAAAATTAAGTATGTTGAAGGCATTCAATTTTTTTTTTATTTATTTATTTATTTATTTATTTATTTTTATTTTTTATTTTTTTATTTTTTTTTAAGGAATGGTTTTACTTTTTATTCAATCGTTGTTTGTGAAACCATCCAGGTATCCTTTTAGCACTTATGGCCAGACAAATCATGTAAGAACTCTAATAAATGAAAACAATGAAAACAGAACTGTAAAAACAATGACTTTCAATCGCTGTTTGTGAAACCATCCAGGTATCCTTTTATCAGTTATGGCCACACAGATCATGTAAGAACTTTGATAAATGAAAACAATGAAAATAGAGTTGTAAGAACAATGACTTTCAATGGCTGTTTGTGAAACCATCCAGGTATCCTTGTAGCAGTTATGGCCAGACAAATCATGTAATAAATCTGATAAATGACAACAATGAAAATAGAACTGTAAGAAGAATGAGTTGTAATTTATATAACTAACATGGATATATTGGCAACTGTTTTGTGATGTTGTCTTCAAGTTTGCTGAATAGTTTGAAAGCATAAGATGCAACTTCAACAGTGGGTGGACTTCTTTTATAGTTTTTGGCACTTGAATTTAATTGGTGGACATGGATGCACATGGATTGCAATGGCTTCATTTTGAATGTGTGGTCTAGATTTAATTTGATGTGATCTAATGGTTGGGAATTGGTTATTTGTTGATCCATGTGCTTTGATATGTTTTAATGAGAAATAGAGTGAGTTGGGTGTCATTTATTGAACATAGGGTGTTTAGTTGTTGAACAACACAGCAGTTATCATTGACATACATTCTCTTTTGTTATATGCAGGTAGGCATATTTATTTGGGATGCAAAGCTGCAGTTTTGATGAGTGGGGGTTGAAGTGACTGTTGCTTTGTACTTCTGGAATAGACCATCTTGGAAGCCGTTATGGCTTTCGCTGTTTTCTAGTTGGGTCAATATGGTTTGCAGTCTTAAGTAGTAAAATACTATTTATGGACAGTTGTGAGCCCAGTCAATGTATGGGGAAATTTTGGACATAAATTAATACTTATTTATACTTAATGTTATTACGCCGTAAGGCGTTCCCTTTGAAAACCATTTACCAAATTGTCACAGTGTCTTTATCTCAGGCGTCCGATCAGATGTTAGACGATTAAAGTTTTTTGTGCCGTTGGATTAATAATTAAAAAAACAGATACCCTACACAGTTATGGCAAAAATTCATACCTTCGTGGAGCAGCAATCTCGACTGGTTCCCTTTCGCTCTACTGCTTCTTCCACCATAACCTCTTCTCGATCAGAAACAACTATTTTTGTAGCTTTAACTGCTTATGTTGGATCGACTGCTTTTGGAACCACTGGTTGTGCCTTTTCTTCTATATACCATACTACTGGGTCATTGACAGATGAATCTACTACTGTGCTTGGCTCTGCTACTAGTTCAATGGGTGAAACTGCTGAATCAACAACTAAATCAAGATCGAACTACTGTAGGTGGTACTGGAATTGCAGACGAACTACTGCAGGTGGTATTGGAACCACAGTTAGACCATATGTAAATGCAACTACTGACAGGCGAGAGGGCATGCAGTGCTCTGCCTCTGTATCTGTCTTTTTGGGTGTTTTTATGGTGAAACCTCATATAAATATTCTTGCATAAAACCTTGATAACTCCCACCTGTAGGAGAGGTGGCGATGTGAAACACAATCTGTGCCCGGGTTTGCAAGGTGACGAATGGCTCCTTTCTGCTCTGTCGGAATTTAGCCTACTACTAGCGAATTCTACCAACTTACCCTATTATCCGGTGCTCTGTGAAAATGGACAACAAGGTTATCAGCAGATTTATTTCCAAGCCCTCCAAATTTCAGTTGCTTCTTGAATCATTGCCAGATGATGCCAGAGATTCATGTGATGTGCTTTATAGAGCCTTGGATATGTATCTTGAGGTAAGCCCTAGATGGATTCTTTAAAACAGAGTCTTTAATATTGCCTCCATAGATACAATTTGTTTTATTTTTTTAAATTGTTTCGATCTAGGCTGAGCTGTTACAATTAAGTTCTTTGATGTGCCCCGAATTCTTACCAGCAACAATGGATCTTAATAAGAATCTCCAAACATACTAATGTATTAATCAAAATTGCATGAATCAACACAAATGAGTTTTTCTGTTTGGCCAGAATAAACACTATCATTGGGCTAACTATAAGAAAGTCCTAATCACAGAAAAAGTTCTTTTACTTCTCAATTTAAATGGGTTCTTTAGTCTAACTCAAATGAATACTAGAGTCAAGTTCTTTCAGTTTATGGCGAAGATGCCTAGCTGTTAGGTTTTATAGAAAAAATTAGACACCTATTGTCCACATCTTTACACTCTGAAATTTCATTTCCAACGGGCCCTTTCCAAACTCAATTACATGAAAAGATGTCAATCAGTTTTCCAAAACTAATTGTTCCTCAAAACGCCAGCGCCCCAGGCTAGCCAACATTTCAGAAGCACCTATTGACTGCTGCTAGAATTAAAACTTTTAGAGAATTTTATTCCCATGAGCGCTATAACGGTCCTGCTGTTGCAACAAGCAAAGCTGAGAAGCACACTTGATAGTTATTATGTGAAAAGTTCAGATTCCTTTCATTCCAATAGTGATAACGGGATGCATTTTCCCTAGGAAGAAGAAGTCACACGGAACAACCCAGTAATTTTGTACTCAAAAGAGCTTGATTATAGTTCTGTGATTTGTGAGGAAAATCAAGAGTTGAAGGCAGACCTGCAGGGGATGCAATGGAGATTGAGGGAGTTGGAGAAAGTCTGAAAAATTGCATTATCAAATGTCATGACTCACTAATTTCAAAATTAAAAACACGAGTGGCCATACCAACCATAGATTGCCAAAGATTTGTTCATGATAGGGCATAAAAGAAAAGAAATGCAATTCAATTTCAACATGAATGGATTCATCTTGTACCATAAATATAACATGTAGGAAACTGTTGGATTGGTTGAATAATGCATATTTGACAAAATCATTTTTTTAGCATATTCTTGGAGAGATACAACTGTCTTCAGAATGCTCATTAATCACCATTTTCAAGAATCCCCTGCATTTATCAAGAAATAATAATACTTCAATAGCTCAAATGCGGCACTCTTGTTTTGAAGGAAAAACTTTATGTAGTCTTGATGACAACTAAAACGTCCTTAGAAGTGAATATTAGAGCTCTAATTGCAAATTTAGCCTTTATTATTATTGAATAATGGTAAAATCATTAGGCTAGGCAACAGAGAAAATAGTTCCCAACAGGTATCCTCCAAAAAAGTGATCCTATTATAAATCCATGAATATCGAGTTAATTTCTTTGTGGGCTGTTTAATGCCAGGTATCTACTTTGTATAAGAAACTTGTAATAATAAGTTTGTGGTTACTGTCAACTACATTGTATTAAAGTTTCTCTCAAGAGCCATGAGAGGTGCACTGGGACAGTAAAAGTGGGGCAGTGTCTCAATCCCAACTAGTGTTTAATTCCTCCTACGTCATGTTTCTATTTCCCTCAAGGGTTCAGTCAACACGACAAGGAGAAAATTGTTTGTTCGATGGTTAAGCCATCAAAGTCACTCACTCAATAGGGGTGGTATATGCGGACAGTGTAAACGGTGCCCCAGCTCTTGATAGGTTGTGGATGCTCATCACTAAAGGAATAGAGCATGCATTTGTCTTCAAACCAATGTCAATTCTTTTAAGGTTCTGTTAAGTCTAAATTTGACCATTTCTGGTTAAATTGTACAGTTTCATAAAGTAATCCAAGACTAAGAATCTTAATTTTTAATATGTTGTGCCAATATATACTGTGTTTCAATACGCTGCAATATATAGGCAGTGCTAACTTCAAATTGTCCAATAGTCTGGTATTCATTAAGGGTTCTTAAATATAATCGATTTATTCAAGTGAAAGGAACTTCCATCCAAAGAAATAAACAATTTTGTTATAACAAACAACTTAAGAGTGATTTCCAAGTTCCCAGTGCCATATAAATTAAGTTTGATTCAATTACTCTTATCAATTCAGATTTCGTAGTGTACATTTAGAAAGGTGTGTTTCGAAGAAGTTGTTGATGATTATTTTGGTTCACTGGAGTAGATATTTCTTCTCAGGTATATTTGATTTTACCATTCAATGAAATTTTCCCGAAGAAGAAAGTTGCATGAGTATTAGTAAAATGGTTTTGAAAGTGAAATACATACCGCGGTATATTCAGATCAAAATAACCAAAGGTACCAAGAACTCTGGTGCTTACATACATCTCATCTTCATAGGGAATTAGTTTTGCAAGGCCAAAATCTGATATCTAGACAACAAAATTTCAGTCAAGGAAGGGAACATTAGAAGTTAAAGCTCCTTGAAATAATGATGCAACCAATTGAAATCTGAGAAAAACAGAATTTCCTAAAGCAATTGATATATAGTTTGTACTGATTATTTTGCAGGTAGTAAGATTTTGTTCTGTTAATGGAGCTCCTTTGGAAAAGGAAGAGAAAGGTGATGGATACCCTGGGAAGTCTGCATCAAGAAGAATATTGGTGGACTTGAAATTCCTATGAATGATAGGAGTGTTTGTTGTTAGACCAGAATGGAGCTAAGCAAGGCCTTTTGCTGTTGCCAGAGCGATTTTTAAGCGTAAAGGGCAATCCATCTTCATTTTGAGAATTCCTGCAATATGACAGTGTGTATGGGTTGATAATGAAGACAAAATGAAAAGAATAACAAAAATACACACGGATACATACATATAAATCTATACGCACAAATGTACAATAGGGTGTATGGGTGTGGTATTGCACACAACCAGTTTTTGATGGCACTCGCGAGTCGCAATTGTAAATAACGACTGTAATTTGTAATAACATACTGATTCCTGCACCCCAGGGGATGGGTTGCCTCTACGACGTGGATCTTGTTCTCAGATATGTGCAGATTTTCCTCATGGATCAGGCGATGGTTTCTGTGCCTGAATTACCCATTTGGCACCACTGAGCCCACTTCTGGCATTTGCTACTGGAGTTGGCTGAAGAGGGTGGGTAGCCTCATGGAAAAGTATATTGCAGACGTGGCCCCCGACGTTAATATCAAGCCCTCCAAATTTCAGTTGCTTCTTGAATCATTGTCAGATGATGCTAGATATTCCTGTCATTTGCTTTACAGAGCCTTGGATATGTATCTTGAGCTTCCTCTGACCTGAATCGTTCATAATGTGAACAGACTTCTTAACCTTCGGTTCTTTAGCACTTCTATTGATTTCTTAAAATTGAAGTACAGCTGAGTATGTTTAATAGAAGCTGATTTGAAAAATTGTGATTCTCAGAATCTGTGCTGCTAGTAAAAAAATGTCCTTGAACATGATTTTTTCCCTACATCAGAATGATCTAAATTAGTTTTCTGAACAAGTACACCTAAGATTGTCTGAAGAAGAAGAAATGGGCCTTTGCAAATCGATCAATTATCACAAACTTTCTTTTGAAGAAAGCAAACACATTGCACAAAATTCCAGATTTCCATCGAGAATAGCAATACAGGTCCTGCTGTTGCAACAAGAAAAGCTGAGAAGAACACTTGATATTTATTATGTGAAAAGTTCAGATTCCTTTCATTCCAATAGTGATAACGGGATGCATTTTTCCCAGGAAGAAGTCACACGCAGCAAACCAGTAATTTTGTACTCAAAAGAGCTTGATTATAGTTCTGTGATTTGTGAGGAAAATCAAGAGTTGAAGGTAGACCTGCTGGGGATGCAGTGGAGATTGAGGGAGTTAGAGAAAGTCTGCAAAAAATTGCATTATCAAATGTCAAGACTCACTAATGTCAAAATTAAAAACAACAGTGGCCATACCAACCATAGATTGCCAAAGCTTTGTTCATGATAAGGCATAAAAGAAATGCAATTCAATTTCAACATGAATGGATTCATCTTGTACCATAAATATAACACGCAGGAAACTGTTGGATTGGTTCAACAATGTATATTTGACAAAATCATTTTTTTTAGCCTATTCTTGGAGAGATACAACTATCTTTAAAATGCTCATTAATCACCATTCTCAAGGATCCCCTGTATTTATCAAGAAATAATACTTCAATAGCTCAAATGTGGCACTCTTGTTTTGAAGGAAAAACTTTATGTAGCCTTGATGACAACTAAAACGTCCTTAGAAGTGAATATTAGAGCTCTAATTGCAAATTTAGCCTTTATTATTATTGAATAATGGTAAAATCATTAGCCTAGGCAACAGAGAAAATAGTTCCCAACAGGTTGATCCTCCAAAAAAGTTAGATCCTATTATAAATGCATGAATGTCGAGTTAATTTCTTTGTGGGTTGTTTAATGCCAGGAATCTACTTTGTATAAGAAACTTATTATTATTGTGGTTACTGTCAACTACATTATGTTAAAGTTTCTGTCAAGAGGCATGAGAGGTGCACTGGAACAGTAAAAGTGGGGCAGTGTCTCAATCCCAACTAGTGTTTTAATTCCTCCGACATCATGTTTCTATTTCCCTTAAGGGTTCAGTCAACTCCACAAGGAGAAAATTTGTTCCATGGTTAAGCCATCAAGGTCATTCACTCAGTAGAGGTGGTATATGCAGACAATGTAAACGGTGCCCTAATTCTTGATAGGTTGTGGATGCTCTTCGCTTAAAAGGAATAGAGCAAGCATTTGTCTTCAAACCAGTGTCAATACTTTTAAGGTTCTGTTAAGTCTAAGTTTGACCATCTCTGGTTAAATTGTACAGTTTCATAAAGTAATCCAAGACTAAGAATCTTAATTTTTAATATGTTGTGCCGATATACATTGTGTTTCAATATGCTGCAATATATAGGCAGTGCCAACTTCAAATTGTCCAATAGTCTGTTATTCATCAAGTGTTCTTAAATATAATCAATTTATTCAAGTGAAAGGAACTTCCATCCAAAGAAATAAACAATTTTGTTATAACAAACAACTTAAGAGTGATTTCCAAGTTCCCAGTACCATATAAATTAAGTTCGATTCAATTACTCTTATCAATTCAAATTTCGTAGTGTACATTTAGAAAGGTGAAGTCTAATGATAAACTTACCCAATTCTATTTATGGTTGGTGCATACATGCATGCATCTGCCCTTACTGCTGGAATACTAAAATTTGTGATGTGCCCTTACTGTCTATTCATGGCTGCATTCTCACCTACAAATCATTATGCTGTTTGGAATTTAATGCTGCATGGATTTGTGTAATGCTGCTGTAATAGAAGATGCCCATTTCTGCCATGTGTGCAGAAACCTAGTACAAGATGATCTAGGGTACACTATCTAACAACGAGTCACCAAACACTCGTATTTTTAAATGTCATTGTGAACTGCTAGTTTTAAGAGTATTGTTAGGGCAATAAGCTCGACCTAGTTATTTGATCCTCATCTAAATCTATTTTAAATCTGACACAATGATGGTTATTAAGAATTTGGATGTTCCAGATTTGTCCATAAGAGCACGGATCAACTTTTTTTGTGTAGGGGTTGATGAGAAAGATTTGAAGTTGGAGAAGATTGACTGACCTTGGAAGACCCATTGAAAAAGAGTTATCTCTGCCTTCAAAGATTTCATCATTTCTATCTTTCCAGATTCCCCATGATAGTATTAGAGGAAGGCTTTTGAGGTCTTTGAGATCTGTGTTTTGCTACCACTTTTTAAAGCACTCTTCAGCATAACCTCCTTGTCCACAGTCCTTTATCCTTGTCAAACCATCCATTTCAGTCCAGGTTTCCCTTTAGTAAGGACAAAATATCACTAAGTTGCCTAGTTCTTTTCAAATATAGAAAAAAGGGAAACCATACCCCCTTGTGAAGAGCTTCCTTGATTTTATTCATCAGCAACCCAATGGGTATGAATCTGACAATTTTGAGACAATATTGAATATATATTTGTATTTTCATAAGCGTTCCTTGAACAGAGGAAGAACATAAAATATTTCTATAAAGGCTTCATAAATTGGGAAAAGGCGACTGGAGAGGTATTTCCCGAAACTTTGTCACTTCCACAACTCCTACTCAAGTTGTTAGCCACACACAAAAACATTTTCTTATGTAGAGTAATTTGAATAAAATGAAATGAAGGTCGAGCCTGTTTGATATATGCACTTATTTGGTATATTTCCTTTCTGCTTGAATTGTATTTTTGGTATTTTGCAGATAATCATGTTAACAAATTTTCACATTTGATGTACATCATGCTTTCACTAATTTAAGTGGTGTCTTTCATTATTTCTTTTTCACAGGGGAAGCTTATATTCACAAACTTCTTGCTTCAGCATCTATCTGAACTATGATTTCTCGATTATTATTATATTTATTTTGCTAGTAAAATTGAATTTTGTGTCTCAATAAAAATGAAATGAGAAGCAGGTAGAAAATTTTATTGTGACTAAATAAAATTTGTCTGATAAAGTCTCACTGTAAACTTGATTTTCATCACTTATATATAAATATCTTTTCAAAATTTTATTTTAAAAGATAATTGACATAAATCTTTTAGAATTTTCCACAACCAATATGAAATTTATTCTTCTAAATCTCTTTAAACTATATATGAATTGAGTAAGGACAAAATATCAGTGAGTTGCCTATGTTCTTTTCAGAAATAGAAGAAAGGAAAGCCATGTCCCCTTGTCAAGAGCTTCATATGCTACTTGTGACCAATTTTTACTACTCTCAAGGATATTGTATTTGAGGTTGCAAAGAATAAATAAGGATTAACTTGGTCCATTCACTGCCCGTCACACATATTTGGCTTCTCTCCTTGGAGCTTGATGAATGTTTTAGACATACTATATGTTTACACTGCTATTTGCAAACACGAGGGGTTTCCTTTCAAGTACCCAGGGAACAATATTTCATGGGAATAATTTATGGATGCATCTTGATCAGAATTGATTCCAGAACAAGAAATTTGGCTACCACAAATCCTTATCAAAGGAACTAGGCCTTTCATCATGCTAATGAAGACGTGTATAAATGGAAACACCGTTGGAGAATACTTGCACAAAAATTTGATCTAGAACCATTACCATATGAGGGTGAAGGGTTAAGTCTAGATGAGGCAATGAAAGACAAAGGTCTGGTCTAGGATGCAATTTTTAATGAAAGTGGAGGTTGGATGTCGCAGTATAACCAGTTTTTGCTCCTCAGTTTTGGAAATGGTTATTTTTGTGGGAATATGCCCCTCAAATTTTGTAAATGTAGCATGCATGGATACCATTAGATTGTATTATTTTAGATTACTTATTTGTTGAGGAGGTAATTTCCCCCTTCCATATGTTAAAATATGGGATTCTTAGATTAAAAATAAATACTCTGATGTAAAGGAAGTTGGGAACCTCCTCTATAAATAGATGTGGACTTCTTTTAATTTTCGCATAGTTGGATTTGGGGGAGAAATTCCTGAGAAGGTTAAAAGAAAATTGTGATTTTTCTCCCTTATAATCTGGCTATGGATCAATAAGTTGAGGAATTTCTTAGGGGAATTTTTTAATGTGTATTTTGTTTTCTTTTCATGGATGGCTCTGGTGAAGCTTGGACAAACAAATGGTAATCCTCACCTAAATCTATTTAAAATTTTATACCGTGAGAGTTATTGAGAATTTGGGATAGACAACACCTCTGCCTCCCTTTTTTTGGGTACCTAGACTAGATCCATCAAAGTAATCCCCATATTCCAGATTTGTCCATAAGAGCACGGATCAAATTTTTTGTGTGTAGGGGTTGATGAAAAAGATTTGAAGTTGGAGAAGAATGGTTGACCTTGGAAGACACATCCAAAAAGAGTTATATACCTGTCTTCAAAGATTTCATCATTTCTATCTTTCCAGATTCCTGTGATACTATTAGAGGAAGGCCTTTGAGGTCTTTGGGATCTAAGTTTTGCTACCACTTTTTAAAGCACTCTTCAGCATAACCTCCTTGTCCACAATCCTTTATCCTTGTCAAACCATCCATTTCAGTCTAGACTTCCCTTTAGTAAGGACAAAATATCAGTTATTTGCCTATGTTCTTTTCAGAAATAGAAGAAAGGAAAGCCATGCCTCCTTGTGAAGAGCTTCGTATGCTACCTGTGACCAATTTTTACTACACTCTCAAGGATATTGTATTTGAGGCTTCAAAGAATAAAGAAGGATTAACTTGCTCCATTCACTGCCCGTCACACATATTTGGCTTCTCTCCTTGGAGCTTATGAATGTTTTAGACATACTGTGTGTTTACACTGCTATTTGCAAACATGAAGGGTTGTCTTTCAAGTAACCAGGGAACAATATTTCATGGGAATAATTTATGGATGCATCTTGATCAGAATTGATTCCAAAACAGGAAATTTGGGTTGCCACAAATCCTTATCAAAAGAACTAGGTCTTTCATCATGCTAATGGAGATGTGTATAAATGGAAACGCCACTGGAGAATACTTGCACAAAAATTTGATCTGGAACCATTACCATATGAGCGTGAAGGGTTCAGTCTGGATGAGGCAATGAAAGACAAAGCTCTGGTCTAGGATGCAATTTTTAACGAAAGTAATCTCTTGGATTGAGCACTTGGGAAGGAAGTTGTGCATGCCTCTGTTTTGAGTAGATTGTTTGATTGTATTACATTTAACATTAAGATTTATTTTTTCATTCGAATTTGGCTATAGTTAGATCACCTAACATATCACATTTTTTTATCGATTTGCAGTAGTCCCACTTGTGTTCTTCTTCCATATGAGCTACAGACTTACCGCATTTCCTTTGCAACATCTGGTGCAAATGCTAATTTATTTTTGTTTAAATATTGGTTTCGAAAATCTCAATTTATAATGGTTTGGTGGGACCAATACTATATTAATCATTGGTCTCTACACAACATTAGGAATCTCTCCCCTATATCCTCAGCCATACCTATTTTCGCAGTTCTATTTGCAAACTCTTATACTCATTATGCAAAGCGATGCTAAAACCGACTATGGATTTGACTGCAAAGAGTTGGCCATTAGAACTGTTCATGGCGAGGCTGACTGTTCCTGAACCTCCGGCCCCAATAATGACACCTCTCACCCATCCCCTTTCTTGTGCTCTCCCCGTCTTGTGTTCAATCTCCATTCCTACTAGATTCACTACACACAGAAGGAGAGTGGTGGTATGCTTTTTCAAAAGCGCGCGGATCCTCTGGGTTCTTGTTTGTTAGGGTGAGTTTATAAAAGGACCCCGTGGTTGAGCGAGAAAGTCCGCAGTGACACGCTGTTTTTCTTCCTCCTTTCGTATCCGCCCATGTTACCTGCCAGTACTTGAAATTTACATAGCTCCCTGTTGTCAGGAATGATGGCGGCCATTCACTTCCAGGTTTGGACGGCGGCCACAATTAACGATTAGCCGCCCATGTCACCTGCCAGTGCTTGAAATTTTACATAGCTCCCTGTTGTCAGGAATGATGGCGGCCATTCTCTTCCAGGTTTGGACGGCGGCCACAATTAACCATTCTCCCAGAGTTTCATTGCTCTCAGTCCCGATGGGTTCGAAGGGAAGCCTAAGTTGGCGTTTACTGGACGGTTTGAGCGCCGGATTTTCTTAACTAGATCTTATGCCACTTTTTCAGGTCAGTATTTCTCACATGATTAGGTTTATTTGCACAACGACATTTACAAACCCTAATGGAATTGTTCCCTATAAAGAATGGGAAATCCTTCACAATAAAGAGTGTGATAAAAAAATCAGAGCTAATGCCATCCCTAGAATTCGATATGGTAGATGTGAATTTTGTATTTACGAAAGTTAACCTATTTTTGCTAGGTAGCAATGTTCAGAATTTTCTTTACTGAATGCTATTAACTCCCAAACCCTAGATCTTATTTTTATGTTTCAGATAATGGTCATGGTTAGAGAAGCATCTCCAGTGTCCGTCAATAGCTTTTAAATACAACTGGGTGCAAACTTGTATATCTTTGAAGAAACTATTTTCGGATGTAACTTTCAAGGTGTACAATCTCCTTATCGAAGAATAATCAATCCGGGATTGTGCGACCTTGAGGGCATTAATACCTCTTGGCTTTACCCTGATCGGGTGTTATTCTTGCAACATTTTATTCAACAATTTAGACTTGGGGTTCTTGCCAAATCATATATTATGTTATGCTGATATGCATTTTACCATTCTGTTTTAGTTATATCTATATCCGATAAGAGTTTTTCTTTGCAATTATTTAGTTTGAGCTTCTGGCCGAACGGAATGAACAGTTATCATAGCAATGCTTCGATTTGTCTGGGAAGAGAGACTGCAAGTTTAAAGTTGAGTCCTAAGCATTTGATCTAGAGCCGTGGCAGAGGTCGATGTATCCTAAACTATCACACATTTGCCCAATTAGCAAAATTGAAATGTTCATCAATAAATTATCATGTCTATCGTGGTAGCCTGGTTGAGGCACTTTTAAATTTCAAGGTAATAGGCTAAAGGCCAAAAAACAGAAACCTGTTACTTAGGATAAAAAGATGTTTTGGATTAATATAAAAATCTACAATGCCCATTGAGTGCACATTTGCCTGCTATAAAATCCCCTCAGAGTAACAAGTGTTGAAAATGTAGCAAGCAAGGTCTTCTGGCTTGTGCCTTTAGCCAATGAAGAAGTGTCTTTCTATCAGTATGAGTGCGAGCTCATGAGTTAGACTTAAGTTAGGAGGAACAAGTGCGCAAGGATTTTAAGAGCTGATTGTGCTCAGTGTTTAGGAGCTGGGTCCTAAAGAATAGGAGGCAGAAAGTGCCCTAGAAAATAGGACCTGGAGTGCCCTAGGAAATAGGGAATTTGCGCAAGAGAATAAGGCGGCCAAGTGTGCAAGGAAGGAGGAGCAGAATTGAGCAATGAAGCAGGGTTTGCAGAGCAAGTCAAGGAGGCAACGGAGGGTTGGTTGCGAGCTAGAGGGCTGAGATCAAGCAGTGATCAAGGCAGGCTGAGATCAACTATGGCAGCTGAGATTTGTTCCTCTTTCCCTTTCTTACTTTTGTTGGGTTAGCATAGACTTGAAAAAGTGCATCACAAAGACAAGGAACAACCTGCTATGGAAATTATGTTGGAAATAATACTGAGAGGGGGGGTGAATCAGTATTATCAAATTCTATTAATAAACCTTCCAGATTTATACTTAATTTAATCTTCGGATATTGATCATTAACTTGTATGTCAGTACCATATAATAATGAGCATGAAACAAGAAAAACAGATAGTCACACCAAAGAACACCAGATATAAGGTGGAAACCCAATGTGGGTGAAAAACCACCTGCTGCAATATGTCTCTATCTTCTTTCAAATTAGAAACTCCTTTTACAATGGTCTTGTACTGGTGCAGTCCTTTACCAGTACGCAGGCTGCAACCTGCAGAGAGCTACAACTCTCTCGCGTTTTCCAGTCTCTCCTGGAAGGGAGCTACAACCCCCTTAGCTCTTTTACTTCTTAAAGAACCACGTTTCATGAATTTTCAAACTGAATCCAAGAAGATCAAATAATCATCAAGTACATGCAAATCACCCAATCTCCTTATACAATCAACCGATGAATCACCCAACTCTTCAGAACGCTGGAAACAGAAAAGTAATACCAGAAATCTGCACCCAAAATTCTGTAGCAATAGATAAAAGACAGTCAACAAATGTTTCAAGATAAGTCCGCAACTTCACCAATAGGGGCCTGCGTATATCCGCAGTGCTTCTGAGTCTAAACTGCGCAGATCCGCACTGGTCGTTCTTCTGCTCTGCGTACTTCTGCTCAGATCCACATCTTTACTGTCTGACTTACAGCGTACATCCGCACTGTGCCTTCTACTGCCCTCCGTACCTCGCACTGCGCCTTTTTCTGCACTGGTGACCCCCGCACTGCGCTTTCTCCTGAGCTGCGTACCTCGCACTGCGCCTTTTTTTGTGCTGCGTACCCTCGCACTGCGCCTTTGGATCGCATGCGGACTTCTGATTAGGGCCAAAATAACAGTCCTCCAATGTGCCACAATCAGTCAGATCCACAGATCCGCTCATACGCCCAAGAGATCACGACTTATCAATAGATTCACCTTTAGTTTTCTCCTTGAGTTAGATCTAGCTTTTAAAATCAATCACCCAAAATTTCAGATCTTAAGATATTCAAATTTTCATATCTGTTTAGCCAAGAGATCTTCTTTCCTTTTTATAGGCAAGCCTTTCACAATACCATGGTCCAAAACCATAATAACACAATACCATGAACCCAATACTTGGGATCAATACTTTTGGATGCAATACCACGGTCCAAAACCATTTGATCAAAAATTGTCGGACTAATACCATGAACCATTCATGAAGATTCCCACGTGCACGCGCTTTTCTGCATGGGAATGAGTGAAACTGAGGTCCGCACCTTCTGAACGGAGCACCTGCGAGTATGTCCGCACTCCTTGGTCGGAGTACCTGCGGGTCCGCAGCTTCTTCTAGGATTACCTGCGGGTATCTTATTTTCCATGAATTTGAGTGCCTGAACTGAGATCTGCCACTGGAGGGAGTTGCCATCAAGTACAACACCTGTGCCATAGTACCAAACCAGAATCATAATGCCAACAAATTATTCTATCCCATACATCAACAATGGGGCAATAAGGCTATGAAAATTATTCTATCCTGCATGCAACCCAAGGTTCAGAGGGTGATTCAAAATGCATCTTAGTGACGAGGGAAACAAGGGTATCACCTCTCCCATTTAATTTTACAAAATTTCATAAATGAAAATTTTGAGAGAGGCACCTTAAGGGTTTTTAATATGTCAACAACAAGCCATAAATTCTTCTTTGAGATTATGTTCGACCCTCTTAAGGTTATAAGAAAAAAAAAAGAGATTAATTCTGATCCAAAAGAGTATAACATGGCCAATCTAGATCGAGTGTTTCATTCCCATTCTTGAAGGGCACAATTTACTTGCATGGGTAAGGGTAGCAGGGGGATTCTTCTTCAACCCAAAACAAAAAATTAACAGAAATGTAAAATCTTGCAACACGAATCTATGAAAATAGGTTTTGCTATGAAAATTTTATGTTTTCCTTTTTTATTCATTCCATAAAATAGAAAACCCTATACAACAATGTAATTCATCCTCCAATTTTATGACAATGTGGAGGCAACATTTTCTCCGATTGATGATTGAGATGCCAGTTGTAGTTGTTCTGATTATACAAGAGGAGAAAGGAAGTCAAGCCTGGTATACCTAAGAAAGGAAGTTAAGTCTGGTCTAATTATCAACAGCGGAAACCAATGCAATCATTAAGATGAGCCATGCGTCTATTGTAGTATGATGTAAATTAACATACGAGGGAAGAATTTTTTAGAGTGTAGCATTTGGTTTTGCTAGTTTTGGTAAATTCCTAAATTCTGTCAACTTTTTCAATCATTGTATCTGGTTAGATGGAGCTGCACTAGAGCAGAGCTGTTGATAATTGGTTGGTAGCAGGAAGACACATTTTCTCGTGATATTGGTATCATGTCTGCCAGAGCAGACTTGGTTTACTTGTTAATGATGTTTCTTAGTTTTAAATATGGTAGTTTTATTAATTTCTGTTGGTTAATGCTATACATTACTATTCAAAATAAGCTTGTTTACACCCAAGCAAAAATTATCAATATTGGCAGTTTTCTTACATCTAAACATAGGAAATCATGTTCCTTTTGTGTGGGTCATTCAGTGCAGTTTCTAGGAATAGGCAGCAATGGCTATCATATGCCCAATCCCCTAGTGCCTTGGGTGAAGGTGCAGAAGGGCCATCAGGAAGTGAGAATCTAATATTAGATGACAGTCATTGGAGGTAGAACTGAAGAATGCTATTCAGGCTGAGGACTATGCACGAGCTGCAAGACTTCGTGATGAGCTGTGGTTGCTTCATGAAAACAATCAAGCAGGTATTCTTGCTGCCAATGCACGATTTTACAAAGTATTTGAAAAAGGTGACCTGAGTGCAATGGGGATGATATGGTCCAAGGGAAATAATATGCACTGCATACATCCTGGCGCTGGTTGTATTTCTGGGTATGATATTGTTATGGAAAGCTGGGAGTTGACTTTTGGACCTGAATTGGATCTTCCACTTCAAGTTGAGTTACAAAATGTGGAAGTCTACATCAAAGGAAACCTTGGTTTTATTACATGTTTAGAGCTTGTGCGAACTAGTGGCAATAACTGGGGCAAACAAGTAGCTACAAATATCTTTGAAAAGGTCGATGGAAACTGGTATATTTGTGTTCATCATGCTTCACACATTGCCTCCTAACATTGCAAGTCATGTTTTGTATAATTTACCTGAAGTTGTCAAATTTACAATTCTCATTGAAAAGAAGCTGATATGTCTTCCTTCATCAATCTTTTCCCATTGGTTCTAAGGAATTGGATCTGTTTTTTTTGTATCATATAGATGCACAATATCAAATATCAAATATCAAATATCAAATATCAAATATCAAATATTACGATGTTTCCCTGGCCATACCTCCATAACATTGTGGTTTGGAACCCAAATACTTTATGTATGGTCCTATTGGTTATTTGTATGGCATAAAACAGAAAATCAGATGTTGGAAATGACCTCTGTTATTTAGGTGATTGGCAATAATAAGCTATTAATTTGTTGCTATTTTGAATCATCACTGAATAACTTTAGTGGCTGATATTCTTTCTTTTTCAATTCAGGGATTGGGATATTATGGTGATTTACTGATAAATATAATTAGATTTTGCAGTTGAACAGTTAAATTTATTAGTGACTGCTCTTTGGCTCCCGGATCTGTGAACCTTGACATACATGTATATTGACTTGTGATATAATATGGGATTGGGATATTATGGAGATTTACTGACAAATATAATTAGATTTTGCAGTTCAACTATTTAAATTTATTAGTGACTGCTCTTTGGCTCCCGGATCTGTCAATCTTAACATACATTTATATTGACTTGTGATTAAAAAAAAATTACGGCTATCATGCTGTCAATTTCTTTTGTTTTTTTATTTTTCTGTAGTTTTCTATTGACAAGGTCAGAAATATACAGCCTATAGGCATTACAGAAATGTGTACAGTATATACAACAAGCACATGTAGTGCTACACTGCTACAATATGCATCTACTTACAATCAGCCTTAATGGCATGTATTCAGATGATGAGATTGGAGATATGGACTAACGACAGCCAAACTGTAACTTATTTATACATAATTACAATATGTCATAGGTAATGACAAATGTCTTTCGTCCCAAATGTTTTTAGCAAGGAGGATAAATCAGGCACTGCCTATATGGTTTAAGTAACTGGACACTCAATGTAGTTACTGCTCAAATGTGGTAGCTGGACAAAAATCAGTACTTCAGTTTCACTGATTTCCTAGATTTATGTCTTCAACCTCACGTCTGAAATCTAGTTCTGAGCTTGCTAGACCTCTACTGTAGTTATGCCAGTTGCACTGCTGATCTGAGTCATCTTTTTGATTGATCCTTGCAGTTCCTGCTGAATGGCTCCTACAATTTTGGACTAACCCTGCATATCCTTCAAATCTGTCATCCTTGTTTTTAGGTTTTGAGGAGACTGAAACAGAGTCAGAAACAAAAATGACAAATTATTAAGATGGGCACTGAAATGGAAAGGAAAGTCAAACAATTAAAAATTAAATACACATACATGCGTGCACACACACATTGGCTGAAAAATAAAGCAAGATGTTCATCAAATCAGGGAAGATATTGGAGAATTTTCTAGGAGTTCTTGGTAACTCAAATTGATAATTGGATCAGATACTTACCCTGTTCGTTAAGGAGGTTTTTCTTTTTTCTTGACTTTTATAGCAAAAATACATTAGAAGGCATTCTAAGTTTAGATGCTCTACATCTATTACTTTTTTTAGGTCATTTAAGTAATCTAGTTAGTAACCTCTTCAATCTTGATTACAAAATTGAAGCATATTATAAGGATGCCAACACTCGACGAGTTCAATGTGTGTGCACATGTAAATAAAGAAGATGAAACATTAAGAGGAAACAATCTTCCATGATTTCATATTTATGGTTCAGTAACGTAAATTTCTATTAATGACCGTCTTCCTTTTTTCGGTTTTTAGGGCCAATTAACATTTTTCATATTTATGGCGCCATAACGTAAATTTCTGTGAATTACCATCTTCCCTTTTTTCAGTTTTTAGGGCCAATTAGCATTTTTCCTAGGTTAGTTTAGTGTTTAGAAGGTTTGTACTGAAGTTAGGCTTTGTTTATTCTTCCTATATTTTTTAAGTTAACTTGAAAATGTAACATGAAACATTAAGGGGAAACACACTTTCATGGTTTCATATTTATGTCTCGGTAACCTATATTTCTATGAATGATTGTCTTCGTTTTTTTCGGTTAGTAGGGCCAATTAGCATTTTGGTTTGGTTAGGTTGTCAGGTAAGTGTGCAGAAGTCTTTTACTTCAAATGGCTTTGGCTTTTTTTCACTATTTAAAAAAAAAAATCGGCAGCGGTTTCCATGGATTTCCAACTTTTCCATTTGGAAAACCTATCTAGACGGAAATGAGAAAGGGATTAAAGGTTTCCCATAACATTTGTTAGTTTCATTCTAAAGCTAAACATCTAGGGTTAGTATTCTATGTCTAATAGTTATGATTCTGGTAAAACATCTTCAAAATTAATTCCACATTATTGTTTCCCATGTTAAATATAGAGTAGTGGTGCTAGCAGTCAGCCGATAGAACAAATAATACCTTCTATACCTAGTGCCTTCCCCTACTTGTTTTGCGATGAGATTTGGAAATGACTATGCAATCTTTAAGTGTCACGGGCTAAGGAAAATATATGGAGTTGTGTCACTTGTTTAACAGCCTTGCATTGCAAGCCTGTGCTTTTAGGATCATGCATCCTGACTTAAAGCAGCACGTTGTCCGAAGGGGAAGATCTTGAATTTCCATGCATATATGAACCTTCCATTTCATCATGTGAATTGATTCAGCTTTCATCTACTTTTAGGGTCTCTAAAAGGAGACCCTAAAGGTTTGATTTTGGCAGCAACTGTGATAAAGCCTTTCTTTGGCCAATCCCTTAACTTTGCACTGTTGGTTCCCAGATATGAGTTTAGAGTAGGGATTTCTTTAGCCAATCCCTTAACTTTGTAGTGTTGGTCCCCAGGTACGAGTTTAGATAGCCATTATGGGTAGCTAGCTTTCCATGTCTAGCAACACCTTTTTGAGTCTCGACATTTAGGTTAGATGGTCAACTTTGCAGAGTGGAGTGGGGTGTTGCCGAGGTTTGATTGAATATCATTTGGTTTGAAGATTCGTTCAGACTACAATTACAAATGTGTTCAATGCAGCAGCTCAAGGAAGTAGTGCTCGTTTTGAAGTAAATTAGCAAATGAGTAGTGCTGGATGGAAATCCTCATGGAATTGGAGGACTTTCCTAGTAAACTCAAAATTATAAAAGATATCTTGGCTAAACCTATTTAGTGTTTATGTTTAAGGCCAATACAATAATATATTTACAGTATATTATTCAGCGTGTCTCGTACAAGTTTAAGGCCAAATAAAATAATATACTTATAGTATATTATTCAGCATGTCTTTTACAAGAATTGATCCTAGACCCCATTTGACTGTGACAAATGACAATACCCTAGGTATATTATTCAGCATGTCTTTTACAAGAATTGATCCTAGACCCCAATTGACTATGACAAATGACAATATCCTAGGTGGGGAAGATAACACTAGACCCAATTGACTATGACAAATGAGTTGTAAGGACAAGGTATGGTACTAGACCCCAATTGACTATGACAAATGAGTTGTCAGAAGGATAAGGTATGGTTCTTTGGAAATTAGTATTTTGAGTCATTATACATAGAGCTATCTTGGAAATTAGTATTTCGAGTCATTATACATAGAGTTATCTTAAATCCAAGTATAAAATGTATTTAATTGTTTGAAAGGTGTTAAAATTGGAAACTAGGGCCAAACTCCATGTGGATCATCTTATTTATGGCAGCTGATATTTTTCTTGGATCACTCTCATCGAGAGGTGTAGAATTGATCTAAAGATCATCCGATTCCGGTAAGTATTCATGGAGTTATGAATTTATTTGTGTTATAAGACAATTCGTCAAGGTCAGCGAGCAACTAGATAAACCCCACATGTGCTCAACGTTTTAGTATCAAAGGAGATGACTTAATAGTCATTTCTACACACACGTCTATCTTGTTTTCTCTCCACTTGTCTTGGGTTTTAGTGGAAGAGAAGTGGAAGCCTTGGACGCTAGAAGAAAAGAGGCTGCCCTAGCCACAGTCAAGAAAAAGGAATACGCTGCCCTAATCTAGAGGACGCAATCATGAAAGAGAAGCGCTAACGCTATCTAGAAGGAAGCCTACAACCCTATACGTTGGTCCCTACTAAAACGCAGTCAAGGAGGACATTACCATGCCCTAGCCACAACATTAGGAGGCTACCCTAGACAAGGTGGAATTGTTGTGTGGACACCGTATTGAGTAGGAGTCTTAGCCGCTGTTTGGAGGGATCCAAAGTGTTGGAGAAGGGGCCGAGTTCCCTTGTTATCATGCCGCAGCAATAAAGCACTGTTGGAAGAGCAGTCGCAGTTATAGGATTGATTTGTGGGCAGTTTTAGTGACATATTTATAGGGCTGCAGTGAGGGACTACTAACAACAATTGGGAGATGAACATTGGATGCTGAGAGACCTAGAACAAACCTCCTAACTAGGCCGCAGTCACCTCTAAGGACATCAAGGCAAACATGGGTATTTTCCCTATACGTTAGGCTAGTTGGTGTGCCCTAACCAGACTAGTACATGCACAGGACCCTAGGCAGAAATCAGTAGTAGCATGCAACATAATTGAGGGCTGTTTGTGAACTGATGGATAGATGCATGGGAGAACAAGGCAACTAGTACAACAGTGCTAATATATATGGGACAACTGGGCTACATGGTGCTACCCAAAATGTTGGGACAACAATGTCATTATGGACAACAACTATGTTGGGACATCAACTATGATGGGACAACCTTATGACATAGGACATCAGTGACATTGTGCAGCAGCTGCAAAGTGGGACAACCCTATGATAGGATAATAGTGACATTGTGCAGCAATTGCAAAGTGGGACAACAACTATGACATGGCAGAAAAGTGGGACAACAATTGTGACATGACAACAACAAACATGGACAACAACAAGCATGGTGCGACATGGCAACCGTGGACAACATGGATAGTTATGGCAAGCATGGTGCTGTAAGCACATGAGACATGCTGTATGACAACATGGTTCAACAATGGCACATGGGACAATAGTGCAACATAAGGTGTAGCAGTCATGAGGTCCAACTGTGTGATGATGGGTGCAGTACGGTGAGGTACAACATGATGACAAGATGCAACACGATGATAGGTGAAGGTGTCACCTTGGAGAATCAGTTGAAGTATCATGTCTTCAACTGATTTCATGTATCATCTTCGTAGAGATGATCTATGCTCTTATCTAGATAAGTCAAAGTGTTGACTTGTGTTGTAAATGTACTCTCTCTCTCTCTCTTTGTTGAAATATTGAAGAACATATAAGAAGAGTTGATCAAGGGTTTCCCCACATTGGGGTTTGTCCCTGTTTAGCGCCACATCTTGTGTCCTCTTGTCTTGGCTTGTCTTCTGCGATTTATGTTTATGTTCTATCTGTAGTTTACTAATGCTAATGTGATTGCTAATATGGAAAAGATATTGAGCTAACTGTGAAAATTGAAATAAATTGCTCTAAGCATAGAACATACCTAAACTTAATATGGTATCAGAGCTGAGGTGAAGACAAAGCCCAAACAAGAGTGAAAAAGAAATCACCGAAGACAGTTGGGAAAGGACAAAAGGATCAATGGATTCCTCATCCCTCTTCAAATTCACCAAGAGTGAAGTCGAAGTAGAGTATATTATCAGAATGGCACAACGAAAGCTTCTAATGGCCTACCTACATATCACTTCAATGGGAAGTCCAGATCTCAGGGTGAAAGGAAAGGTAGATGCCTTACTTACAATAAGTTCAGCCATTATGCGAAGGAGTGTCTGAATGGCAGGGACACATCTCTTGATGAAGATAACAATCATTCCAGGGACATCTTCAATGATCGAAGGAATGACAAGTAATGTAGGTCATCAAGGAAACAACCGACTCTTCAAGGAAAGCAAGGAACACCAGGTATGAAGAATCAAATGTTGTTTATGATAAGATAAAGAAGCGTTATCTTGTATCAGCCCTCTCCTTCAAATTCTGTGGGAATCTAGCTTATTGATTGTAGTGCTTCAAGGCACTTCATCGGATAGAAGGGTGATCTCTATAATTTAGTAGAGATGGAAACAATTGTGGGATTATACTTGGAGCTGATGCCACCTATCCTGGAAAGGGTGTAGGGAATGTTACCCCTCAATTGAATGAAGGTAACTCAATTCTTTTACAAAATCTCTCTTATGTACCTGATCATAAGAAGAACTTGGTGTCTATTTCGACAATGGAAGTCAAAGGTTTCAGGGTGACATTCATCAATGGAAGGTATGTTTGAAAACATAATTTTCAAAGATGTTTTTTCTCATGGGTTCAGGGTTGGCAATTTGTATCAAGTTGCAGGATGGTCCATTGGGGACCATGTCAATTGACACATCTCATCTATAGCACCGAACATCTATTATGGGGCCCTACCTAATGTGAGTTAGATGGTGACAGGGATGCCTGAATTCAAGAAGAGCATGAAGGTACATGTCTGAGATGTATCGAAGGAAAATCTTATAAGGGGACCATTCCCCTCATGTAGCAAGTCCACATGTTTGGAACAATCCGAAGAGTTTGAGATTCATGAACGGGAATCTCATGTATACAGGTGGAAGAAAGCCCTATATGGCTTGAAGCAAAACACCTTGGGCGTAGTATGAGAGGATTGATAGCTGTTTGATGAAGCTGAGATTCACTAGGAGTGAAACCGATCCAAACCATTGCCCGAAGGTTGTGGATGATAGACCTCTCATACTGACACCTTGTGAGGACGACCTATTTTTGACAGGTGCAAACCCTCTCATTTGTAGAAGTAAGAGGGAGTTGGATTCTAGACGTGGAATGGTAAACTGCAAGCCCGTGAATACCTCGAGGATCTTAACTTTCAGAAGTTATATGGTAGTGATGCCGGATCAGATTTGGGGAATACCTCTGAGTTTCATAAACTCATTCACGTTCTTCGTGAACTTCCGTCCGGACATATGATTTGTAGTTAGTATGATGAGCTCATATATGGTTGAGCCTCACTGGATTGGTGCCAAGAATCTTCTGAGATGTCTTCGGGGCACAATCTCTCATGGATTGAGATACACTGCTGGAAATATGAAGCTGCATGATTGTTCAAATGCTAACTACGTAGGCAATGTGGAGGATCTCAAGAGCACTTCTGAGTGTTGATTCTCTTTGGGTTCTTCTCAATATCCTGGATGGGCAGGAAGTAGAAGACGATTGCTTTGAGCACTGTTGAGATTGAATACATAGCTATGAGTATGACCTTGTGTGAGGTTGCCTGGTTGCGGGAGCTCTTAAGTGAGTTGTTTGTACACATGATGGATACCACCGTGATCTTCTGTGTCAACCAGGGGGGATTCGATTGTTGAGGAATCTCGTATTCTATAATTGCTCCAACATATAGACATCAGATACTACCTTATCTGGGATATGGTACGTCGATGAGCGAGGAGGCTCCATCGCATTAAGACTGATGTATAGGTCGCAGACATTCTATCTAAGCCCCAGGGAAATGTCCAATTTGTGACTTTCCCGAATGACTTGGAGCCGTTAAGAGACCTTCTTATAAGGGTCCTGCATGTTGCATGCATTGAGCTCTGGGAGCTCCGGGGGGCTTGGGGTACTTACTAGAGCAACACGCGACCATAGGGCGACTCACCCTCCCCTAATGGTGCACTGTGTACAGGGTGAATGGCTCAACCTTCCCTTGTGATACCCCGAGGCGACTTAGGGACAAGATGAATGGTTCTCCTGTCGAGACATCCTACCCATGCAGTCTGAGACTTATGGGAAGTATCTCTCATCTGGCCAATGAGTAGGGAAATGAGGATAGGGACCATAGTAGTACTATCGATGGACACATCATTGTATCTATCGTACTCCCTATGCTAGGATGACCACCATTGATCTGGGATCAATGAAACTGATTTGGGATCAGTATGAGTGGTTTGAGACACTCTCTTGTGATATTGATATGGGATCAGTGAAATTGACTTTGGGTCAGTAAGAGTGGTATGACACTCTCTCTTCATATGGAATGAAACTGATCTAGGATCAGTATGAGTGGTTTGAGATACTCTTGTGATATTGATATGTGATCAGTGAAACTGACTTTGGGTCAGTAAGAGTGGTATGACACACTCTCTTCATATGGAACTGACTTCGGGTCACTAGAGAATGGTATGAGACATTCTTGATCAATTCTTCTTCTTCATGGTTCAACAGAACAAAGTAGAGTAGAGCAGAGCAGTGCAGGGCATTGATGGCAGAGATCGTACAGTCGGACATATGGATCAGCGGATGGAGTTCTCCCTAGTTGAGAGGGAGTGTTAAAATTGGCAACTAGGGCCAAACTCCATGTGGGTCATCTTATTTATGGCAACTGATATTTTTCTTTGATCCCTCTCATTGAGAGGTGTAGGATTGATCTAAAGATCATCCGATTCTGATAAGTATTCATGGAGTTATGAATTTATTTGTGTTATAAGACAATTCGTCAAGGTCGGCTAGCAACCAAATAAACCCCACATGTGCTCAACGTTTTAGTATAAAATCAGACGACTTAATAGTCATTTCTACACACACTTTTATCTTGATTTCTATCCACTTGTCTTGGGTTTTAGTGGAAGAGAAATCTAGGAGTGGAAGCCCTAATAGTTGGAAGAAGAAGGAATACACTGCCCTAATCTAGAGGACGCAATCATGAAAGAGAAGCCCCAACGCTATTTAGAAGGAAGCCTACAACCTTATACGTTGGTCCCTATACAGTGATATGGGGTTTAATGGTAAGTTTCGCTGGGTGAAACCCACGAGATGAGGGTTCAAATCTCATTGAGTATATTATGACCTGTTGTGTCTTGGCTAGAAGAGTAGGCGACCCCATAGTGGACGTCTCGGCTCTTGTTGAGGCATAAGTTTCCTGCTATTGTGCGGCTTGCAGGTGGTTGCACGTACCCTAGGTTTATAGCGGCAACCAGTTAGATTTGATCCTGGGTCTGTTCAGGATAACTCTCACCAGTTACCGATTATCCTAGATTTAAAAAAAAAACCCTATACGTTGGTCCCTACCAAAACGCAGTCAAGGAGGACATTACCATGCCCTAGCCACAACATTAGGAGGCTGCCCTAGACAACGTGGAAGGGCTGTGTGCACAATGCATTGAGCAGGAGTCTTAGCTGTTGTTTGGAGGGGTCCAAATTGTTGGAGAAGGGGCCGAGTTCCCTTGTTATCATGCCGCAACAATAAAGCGCTGTTGGAAGGGCAGTCACGGTCATAGGACTGATTTGTGGGTAGTTTTAGTGACATATTTATAGGGCTGCAGTGAGGGACTGTTAACAGCAATTGGGAGATGAAGTTTGGATGGCCGAGAGACCTAGAACATGTCTCCTAACTAGGCCATGGTCACCTCTAAGGACAACAAGGCAAACACGGGTATTTTCCCTATACGTTAGGCTAGTTAGTGTGCCCTAACCAGACTAGTACATGCACAAAACCCTAGGCAAAAATCAGCAGTAGCATACAACTGAATTGAGGGCTGTTTGTGGACTGATGGATAGATGCATGGGACCACAAGGCAACTAGTACAACAATGCTAATATATATGGGACAATTGGGCTACATGGTGCTACCCAGAATGTTGGGACAACACAATGATGGGACAACAATGTCATTATGGACAACAACTATGGTGGGACAACCCTATGACATAGGACAATAGTGACATTGTGCAACAGTTGCAAAGTGGGACAACCCTATGACATAGGACAACGATGACATTGTGCAGCAGTTGCAAAGTGGGACAACAACTATGACATGGCAGCTAAGTGGGACAATAGCTGTGACATGACATCATCAAACATGGATAGCGGCAAGCATGGTGCAGCATGGAAAGCGTGGACAACATGGATAGCTGTGGCAAGCATGGTGCTGCAAGCACATGAGACATGCTGTATGACAACATGGTTCAACAATGGCACATGGGACAACAGTGCAACATAAGGTGCAACAATCATGAGGTCCAACGGTGTGATGATGGGTGCAACATGGTGTATCATGGTGAGGTACAACATGATGACGAGATGCAACACGATGATAGGTGAAGGTGTTGTCACCTTGGAGAATCAATTGAAGCAACATGTCTTCAATTGATTTCATGTATCATCTTCTTAGAGATGATCTATGCTCTTATCTAGATAAGTCAAAGTGTTGACTTGTGTTGTAAATGTACTATCTCTCTCTCTCTCTGCTGAACAACTGAAGAACATATAAGAAGAATTAATCAGGGGTTTCCCCATATTGGGGTTTGTCCCTGGCTAGCGCCACATCTTGTGTCCTCTTGTATTGGCTTGTTTTCTACGATTTATGTTTATGTTCTATCTACAGTTTACTTTAATGCTGATGTGATTGCTAATTTGGAAAAGATATTGAGCTAATTGTGAAAATTGAAATAAATTGCTCTAAGCATAGAACATACCTAAACTTGACAAAAGGTCTTTGCTTGTGCAAGTGATTCATCTTGCTTATGATTTGGATGGCTTGTAAAATGTCACTTAGCTTAGAGGTACATTATTACAATGGTACAAGTTAACATGTATTTTAAAATAGTATTTACATTTTTAACTTCTGTTTTCTATTTGTGTTCAGTGTGAAATGTATGTTTAATAAGAAGTCTTGGTTTTTTTAATTCTAATTGTTTTAATATATATTTATAAACATATATTTATATTTACCTCAAAAGGCGTTTTTCTATACTGGGTTTTTTTATACGGAGTTGGAGTTTTGGGTTTTTTCTATACGGAGTTGGAGTGGGAAAACATTGTTCACCCCAACCCCCAACCAATTAAACCTGAACAACCAATCAAACCAACCAAACCAACCAAGAGTGAGAAAACACTGTTCAACCCAACCAATCAAACCTGAACAACCAATCAAACCAACCAAGAGTGAGAAAACACTATTCACCCCAACCAATCAAACCTGAACAACCAATCAAACCAACCAACCAAGAGTGAGAAAACACTATTCACCACAACCAACCAATGAAACCACCCCAACCAACCAATGAAACCAAGGATCCCAACCAACCAATGAAACCAAGGAGATTCTTCAGGAGTAATCAAGGAGCTTTAGGAACTTTATCTTCGTTCTTCTCGCTCTAATAAATACTGGAAAAATCACTTGGCGGTTTCCCATGCAAATGTTTCTCGTACTTTTCATTCTTGTTCCACTCTTGTTTTGCAAATGTTTCTCATTCTTTTCATTCTTGTCCTACTCATGTTCTGCTGGCCACCTCCCACCTCCTTTCGCATGTTGCTCGTCCTTTTCGTTCTTGTTCTGCTGGCCACCTCTTTTTGTTCCTGTTCCGCTGGCCGCTGATGGTCAAAACTTCTCATCTTCAATTTGAACCTTCATATCTCATAGCAACAAGCGAAAATAGGCTCCCAAAATAGGCAAAAGAAAGGGGAAAAACAAGGAGCATAATTGGGCAATCTGGAAGGATATTTAATGCTTTGATTCTTCAAACGCTTTGAGATACCTTTATGTCGTTGAATTTGAGGCCGGACATGTCGATTATAAAAATGCAGGAGTTTGGGTATTCTTTATCATCCACAGGAGTGGAAGCCATGACCTCTGTGTTACGCACATAGGAGTGCGAGTTTGAGCATTGAGCAACTTCTCTAGATCGTCTAACACGCTGTGCAACTGATGCATGGTGCTTAACAAAGGCTCCATTGCTATTCTTTAAATATCTTGCCCTGCAAGAAAATACACTCATCCCATAATTTTGAATGGCCTAATACACTATTTTCCTGTAATCTTGATGACAAAAATTCAACTTCCAAAATTTGCAAATATATCTAAAAACAACCACATAGCTTACCAGATCTTGAAGGACCATATCTCTTGGACAAACAATCTTGATGACAAAAATTCAACTTCCAAAATTTGCAAATATATCTAAAAGCAACCACATAGCTTACCAGATCTTGAAGGACCATATCTCTTGGACAAACGCCTCCAAAGAATGAATACAAATTACCCTTTGGAACTCAATGAGGAGGGAAGAGAATCCGAGAAAATACATAGGATGCTTTCCCTCTATTCTGGAAGCATTAGGGATTCTTGAGTTGCTTATGGAACATTCGAGTAACATTTCTCTGAATTTTTGACAAGCATCGCACAACTTCAAAACCCCCAAGCATTGTAGAACTTCAAAACCCCCAATCATCGTAGAACTTCAAAACCCTAGTGAGGGACTGGTAGATTAGTAGGGATGTTAGAGTTCGCGGAGGCATGGAGGCTGATGCTGGAGGAAGGAGTATCCAAAGAAGAGGGTGTGTTTTGCAGACCTGCATTTTGTTGGTGTGGTTGAAGCGGTTGAGGATTTTTGAAGCAGAGTTAGCATGGACATGGATGGTCCACAAAGAGGGAGTTGCATTCGTAGTGAAGTCGTTAGCCACCTGTCATGTTTCCCTGATACCTTACAGGAGGGATTTTCGTCGCTCCAGGTTGGATGATGCTTGCAAGCAACCTGTGCAAACCCCCTGGGCATTTTGCTCGTGATTGCCAAAATTCGTCAGTTTTCAACAAATGTGGACTTCTTGGGCATATTGTTGTGGAGTGTGTTAGTGTCGGTCTTGAGCCCTCCATCGGTGATCAAAAGCTCTTTGCATGTGCATAGGTAGGTGTCTCATCAGTATCAGTTTTGCATCCCGTTAGGCATGCCATAACACTGATGGAGGAGCTGGTCTTTGTTCCCTTCTTGGCTTTGCTGGATCAGATCATATCATTTAAATGAGCTTGTGTTATACTTGTTTTATTTTTGTCTTGAAATCCCAAGTCTAGGTCTAGGGTTTTGGTCAAAATCACTGCAAGGTCATGAGTCAAAGGTCTAATAGTCCCCAGCAAGCCGAAAGGAGGTATGTAAATATGTTCCATTGATATTTTTCATCAGCTACAGCTCATTTATACCTTGGATTTAAAAACCCTGTTTTTAAACCCAAGGTCATGTGAAATTTGCAAAAATAAGGAAAATTTTCAAAATTCTTCAGAATGCCGGCAATAACCCTGGTTTCCTCGCCAGAGTCCATCAGATAGTCAACCTGCAAAAAGAAACAAGTTAAAGCACTCAAAAGATCAAATTCAGGCAAAGTGAACTCAAAAAGTGTTAAAAGTGAATGTCAAAACAAAAACATTAGAAAGTGGGTTTGGTAAGTTAATTTTTTCAAATTGGGCCTATAAAGAGTAAATTTCCCTCTAAACAACCTCATTATGCATTTGAGAGCTTGCAAAACGAGTGAGAGGTCAAAATAGGCGATTTGCAGAAAGTTGGAGTCATTCTCAGGGGTGCGACCACTCAAGCTCAGTGCACGACTAGTTGGGTGGGGCGCGACCACTCAGCGACCCCTCTGCAGTGCATTTTTATAAAGGCCGCGACCACTCAGGCGGGCGCGACCACTCAGAGCAGGGGCGCGACCACTCAAGCTGTCTTCTACAGAACCACTCCAAATCGACTAAATCTCCCTCTTGCTTGCTCAATTGAT
>APFE031462557.1:12816-117130 GCA_000404065.3 Pinus taeda
CACTATTGTTATTATTGTGCCCTTACATTATTATTGTTATGTCGGCTCTGATTATATTATGACCCCTTAGACTCTTATATATATAAAGGAGGTCTTTTCATTTGTATCATCCAAGAATTATTCATTTCTTTAATGTAAAGGACGCTGCCCCCTCGAAGAGGCTTATTCCTAAGGCGTTGATCTCTCTTTTCTATTCTTTTTGTGAGATGCTTTCATAACATTGCACCTATACCTTCCCCTCATAGCCATTGAATGCTTGAAGGGCAAGTGGCGTGGCACCCTTGGAACTTCAAGGGAATTTCTTGAAGGGCACGACCAACCTGGCACCCTTGGCATCACAAACAAATTGTTGGGCGTGGCACCCTTGTAACTTCAAAGGAAGTTCCTAAAGAGCACGACCAAACATGGCACCCTTGGAATCATTATAAATAAATAATTAATAAATATAATCAAAAAATGAAAACCAGGTAAATTCACATCAAGGGTAAATGATGTTAGAAACCGAGCTAATTAAATCAAGAATCAAAATTGGGTTAAGAGGATCACAGGAAGAAATAAAATATTTTACCTTAAAAACTCTACCCTTCCCATGTTGGAAAATATTAGGTAGATAATGTAGTTTAATTAGGTAAAAAGGGGAAAGAGGGACATAAATGTAAGGATAAATATTAATCCTAAAATAGTTAAACCTAATTAAGAGAAGATGATGGTGAATTAAAATAAGATTAATAAATCAAATTTTAGAGAAATATAAAGAACCTCCATGTGGCAACAACCAACATAAGAATATCCATTTAAGAGATAACTTGAGTTAAATTAGGGAGTAGATAGGGGATCAAATATTCTCATCAATTGAATTTAGTAATGAACACAAATTAAGAAGTAAAAAAGGGGGATCAAGAGACAACTAGGAGAAGAAATAGGAATCTTGTTGAGGTGATGAAAAATATTATTTTTAACTTAAAATTTAAGTAAATAATCTTGGAGATCCTTGATGAGAGAGTGATACATGGGTGGGTGAACAATCAAACTATTAAACTATCAAAAATAATTAACTATGCATGAAATGCCAAGTGTCACCTATGAGGACTCCTATAAAAGAAGGTGCAAGCCATGGGAGAAAGGACTTTTTGGACCCTAATGTTGGATGGATGAGTCTATGTCAAAGTAGTGACTACGAGCTATAGTGAGTTTGGTGAGGTAGAGGACTTTAGAGAGGGGACTCTTGAGCCGAGGAGTGCTCTCCTCTACCAGCTAATCACATTCCTCCATTGTACAACCCCATTGCAGCTCGGAGGTCCACGGGGAAGGAGAGTACCCAAGGAGTAGGCTGGGAGGTCAATCGATGGGTCATTGCATTCAGATTAAGCACATCGACATTCACACTTAGAGGCGACCGACAACGAAGGAAGACAAATAACGACAAGTGAAGTTTGAATCTTGTCTCCTGGTGAATGGTACCTATGTTGTTATAGTATTCTTTTGTACGAATTCATTAAGGTTCTAGTTAACAACATGTAAATTTAATGATATGTTCAATAAAGAGAAATTCCATAAATTTTTATATATTGCTTAAATGATTTTTGAATTCCCAATGCTATTTTTCTTATGGATGTATTTTAGTATTTGAAAAAAAACAATTATAGGGTTAGTCCCTACATTTAGTATCAGAGCATATGTTGAACCCTTGAGAGCTATGGGCCCATGCATGGATGACTAGTTTTGTTAGATATCTACTACATTCTACTCAGTTCAATTCGAGTTAGTTGCCACATGAGGATGGGTTCCCAAGAAGAGTTTACTTACATCTCAGGTTTATTACACAGAAACGTCAAACGTCGAATTGATTGTGCCGGAGCAGAGGAGTTTCTCCAGTGATTGAGGTTGAGTTCTCTCATTACTAGACATGATCATCACTATTTGATATGACCAAGCCCAATCACATTTCTAGTCGTGAATATTTTATTTGGTAGGAAGAATTCCCTAATTTCCTTGGGCATGATCCTCACTGAGATTTGTGGTGTGTTCTTTTCTTTTCCAAATTTTGGTAAGTCAGATGAATCCATACCAAAATATTCCCAAAAGGGGCCAAGTACCTTCAGTGTTGAGGCCATGAAGCTTCCCTTCTTTAGGGATTGATTTTGTTAGATAACTAGATTTGTGCATTATAACTAGAAGATTGGAAATTACCTTGGAAGGTCAAAATTCTGAGATCATACAAAGTACAAGTTTCTTGGATAGAATTCGTCCCTATACTAATCACCTGAAGTTTCATATAGTCTTTGATCAGAGAGATTTAAGGTTGGTCGTATTCCTTAGTTGAGTGCAACGAATTGATATGCGAAACTAAAGATTTCCCTTAGACCGAGTTTATATTCTTGGCAATATTAAGGAGGGCATAAATTCATAAAAGTTGAATTTATTAGCGATGGAGGTTAAATCTCATTAGATTCCAATGTTGTAAATTTTCTTTTCAGAAAGGAAGCTGAACTTCTTGGTTGCCAAATTGTGCTAGGAAATGTTGACTAGAATTGAAGTAAGATTTTCAGTAGCTTGAAACTGGATTATTGATCACCAAAATGTCTAATTATTTCAAGATCAAACTTCTCCTAAAGATACTACACCCGTGTGTCAACGTTGATGAGATATAATCTCTACTGAAAGATAAACCAAGCTGGGTTTGGTCCATATGTACGTCGCTGGTAAAAGTGGCCCAGAAAAATCAAGGCCAACCATTGAAATTCCCTATTGGTCGTGAGAAAGAGTTGTTCCATCAAAAAGTTAAACTATTTCCTTTGCAAATAAGAGTGAGTTCTAGGTTCCATGCAAGGCTTTTCTTGTAAAGTTTACATATCAATTGTTCGTGCAAGATTGCCAAAGGAAAACTTGGAAAAATTGCATAGTTGGCTTGGGAAAAATCCTGTACACACAAACTGGTAAGAAAATGTCAAAGAAAAATCATAAATTCTATTTTTTTCTTCCATCTAGTACATTACAGTGCCCAAGAAACAAGTTGCAGCAATCATTGAAGGTCGGATTACTGTCCAACTCTTAGATTTTAGGATATCTCTACAACCCTTTTACAGATCTGCTATGTGGGTAGTTTGAAACTGATTGTCTTACAAATTCCTTGCAGAGAAGCCTCTGTAAGTTAATTGTGGGTATCTTCCTTGTTAAATCCTAACAAAGAAAACTAGGTAGAATTTTCTTGCAAGATATCTTTGCATACACTTTGAAATTGTGAAATAGAGAAGCATGCTGAGTGGGAAAATTGTAAAAAAAAAAAAAAAAAAATCTCCAACTGTGAATTCTTTTTTAATATTTAATCTTTGTGTAGAGACTTAGTACATGAACTTTTCCATTATATTTTGGAGAATATATAGACCGTTTTACAAGCTAGATAAGTTTAGAGTAAAGTGAGCAACAAAGAAATGATTTTTTTCCTGGAAAACAACACAGAAATAACCAATTTGGGTTTGCCTGGAATTGGATTGAATTACTCTGGGAATGTGACAGAAATTTGGTTTTTCATTTTTCATTTTATATATTTATTATTTTGGTTATTCATCTATTTCTCCATTAAACATACATACATAGAACTTACATTTCCTTAGTTAAATAAAGCAACAATTTGTTGCGTGAAAAAATATGAGGATTTTCTCATTGAAACCCTTTTAAACGACGAGTTAGTCAAGGAAATGAATACTCTTTTCCCTAAATTTTTCGATAAATTTAAATTAGGGTTGGCTTTGTGCATTGTAGGTTTAAGTTACATTATCGACATACTCCAAAATCAAAAAGTCAAACGTCGTTTTATTTTTTATTTGGTGTTTGGATTTCTATACTCTTTTTTTTTTTTTTTTTGGTTTGTCAAAATGTTTAAGTTTTTTGTTGTTGAGATTTTAAAGATTTCAGAGGTTACATGAGAGAACATGTGCACCTATAGTCCAAGATAAAAATTTAATTTCATCTTATTTTGAATTTGTTATTTCTGGACTGAAAGTTGTTTCATATTTGGGGAAAAATAGATTTGTTAATTCTCAACATGTGGCTTTTCAAGGATGGATATAGAATCCATGGGTTATTTTGGATGCTGCTTTTAACTAATTTGAATAGAGCCTTTGGAGGACACTGATTTAAATTATTAGCATCTGATAAAATAATCAAATATATCATTAAATTTTTTGTGAATGTGACATTTTAGAATATAATTTTTTTGGGTTGTTTGGAATTTGGATGCTATATACTAGCATAAATAGAGAGCTATGATGAACAACCAGAGCTACTAATTTTACCATCCCTTCTCACATCCCATTGAAGGGATTGTTGGAGAGGTCCATCTCATCTTGTTTCCCCAACAAAGATTGGAGTTAGGTGTGCAACAAGCCTTACCGTGATAAACCTTTTTTTAGCTAAGCGTGTAAACCAAATTATTCATTTAGTTTAAGGAAACCACTATGGAGGAGTCCCATATAATAGTCGTGGAGCCACATGTAATTTTTGCTGGTAAAAAAAAAAAATATTGTTAATGGTAAATAAAAAATCCTTTTATGTGCCAAAAAAAATGTGTTCACTAACCAAATTGTGAAGAGCCCCTAAGTTTACAAGCATATTTTTTTCTCTTCTGCACTAACTATATTATGAGGAATTGCATGTGTATCTGAGAGCCTACCTATATATGAAGAGAAGTTGCGTTAGTGAGGAGCTACATGCATGCATTAAACTTTTTCGTGTAGTTGTTGCTGCATTGCAATGCTGAGCAACCAAATCTATGTTGAAATTTGAATATGCAAAATTCAGTGACATCTGTAGACTTGTGTGCTGTGAGGAGTGTTGTAAAGCCACCTCCTTTAAATTTATTTATGGTTGAGACTACATTTGATCAATGACATCCAATGCAACGTTTACATAAACCGCAACATTTACATAAATTGTCATATGTCTGAGGAGCTACATAAACTACAACATTTACATAAATTGCCATACGTATGAGGAGCTATAAACCCATTTATGGAGTGTAATGCGCACATATTTTTATAGTGTTAACAAGAATCCATGAATATCCATGAATTTTGTTGTTTCCACTAAGTGAAAGTTCACGTGACATTTGAATGAGAATAGAGTGAATTCAAGAATTTTAATTTTTATGAATTTTACATTCTCCATAAGATATTATATTAGTGAATATTTATGAGTTGGAGAGATAATTAGTGGGAAATGCACGTACAAGGGATAATTAGTGCAGAGAATGAATATTTTTAATTGAGTTTGTATTTATTTATTTTTTAAATTAAGGGTACATGTTAGTAAATTCTTATCTCTCTCTATATATATAGAGTTGGTAATAAAGTTGAAAAGGGAATACAAAAGTGAAGACGGCGATTGGGAGCAGCACGCACGGCCTGATCAAGCCCTAGGATCGGCCCCAGCAGTGCAGCAATCTGGGCCTTGGCCCTCCCGGATTCATCTCAGGAGGATCCTCAGAAAACCTTCTCAGATCTGGTAAAATCTCTCCCTCCTCTGCGTCCCAGACCTGCAATCTCGAAATTCATCAAGAAACTTGATATTCTTCAGAAAGTTCAGCTACCACCAACTCTTCCTCGCATGGAAGCGCTATCCTTGGCTGAGAAAGGACTCATCGGGCAATTTACTGGCCTATGACCATCGCCAAGAACGGTGCAAAGATGGGTAGAACGAAACTGGTCAGACAAGATCTCGGGGAAAATATCAATAAGATTCTGCGAAAAAGGCTACTACACATTTCATTTTGAATCTAAAGCAGACAAGGATTTGATCTTCAGAAACAGACCTTATTTTATGGATTCCAGGGGCCTCTATCTTAACAAATGGACCCCTGACTTCGACCCGGAACTGGACATCCCCAGTGCTGTTCCAGTTTGGGTTCGTCTCCCCCACCTCCCGCTTCACTACTAGGGAGACGAATCAGTTAGGGCAATAGGGAATGCGGTTGGCAAATACATTGATAGAAGCGAGCCCAAGGACAACATGCAAGCCTATGCGGGGATCTGTGTCAAGGTGGATCTAGGAAGAGGACTACCTGAAGAAATAAAGCTAAAAGTGGACGACTGGAGCCATATTCAACGGCTGGAATATGAGCAGATACCATTCAAATGCAAGGTATGTCATGAATACGGACATTTTGCTAACAGATGCACTAAAATTGTTAATATTGATAATGAAGAGCAAGATGGGCATTGGGAGCCTGTCAAAAAGAAGAAATCTACCCCCCCCCAAGCCTGCTATGAACTCTAACATCCTTGGATCTTCTATCAAGTGCCCCCCCCTCCTCTCCTCCTTTCCCCTCTGGCCTCTCTCAAGATCCGCCCATCCCCTCCTCCTCCAACCCCTTTCTAATCCTTTCCACTGATGATTCCGCCCCTGATAACCCCACCTTAGAGCCCTCTGATTCCCATTTACCTCTTATCACCTCTGCACAACCCTCCCTTGAGCCCCCCTCCTCAAGAATCACTAGGAGCTCCTCAAAAGAACATGGAGCATCAAGTGATACGTATAAGAAGCCGGGACCTGGCAGGAAATCCACTAAGCAACACAGAGATGAGAATGCCCAGAAGGACATAGCTATGGGCACTCAAACTCCAATAGAATCCTTCATCATTGGACACCAAGAGAAAGAGACAACTGGCAAAGATCAAGAGAGGCGAGCACCTCTCCGCACACCCAATGCATCATGATGAAAATCATTTCATGGAACAGCAGGGGATTAGGGCACCCCTCAAAAATAGCATCCCTTAGAGATTTACTCCACAATGAGAAACCCAAAATAATGCTGATACAAGAAACAAAACAAGATCAACAAGAAATGAAAAAAATTATAGATCAAAAGAAGCATTACTCAGGAAGCATTAGTGGCTCTAGAGGAGCCTCTGGAGGGATAGTCACTATTTGGGACAACAGTAAATGGACCTGCAACTCCACAAATATCAACCAGAATTGGATCAGAACTAATTTTAAAAGCAGAACAGGTGACAAAAATGTAGTCATATATAATGTTTATGTTCCCAATCATTACAAAGAGAAGGAAATTTGTTGGGACAATTTGAAGACAAGCATTGAAGGAGAAAACACTATAAATCTTATAGTTGTTGGAGACTTCAATCTGATCCTGAATGTCAACGAAAAAGGGGAGGAAATTTTGCTCCTGATCCTTATAGAGGCCACCTGGAAGCCATTATTCAGGAGAATAAATTAGTGGATATCATTCCTAAAAACCGCAGATACACCTGGAGCAATCGAGGGATTGGAAATGGCAATATAATGGAACGTCTTGACAGGTTCCTTGTCAATATATCGTTCCTCTCAATCTTCTCTGTTGGTTACACCAATATCCTCAACACCTCTGCCTCTGACCACTACCCCATAACTTTAACTTTGGAAACCCATCGCCCTCTTGGTTCGATTCCCTTTAAATACAACCCTCTTTGGAATCGGAAGCCTACAACCAGAGCAATTGTTGAGGAAGCCTGGAGACACCATGTGGAAGGCTCGCCAAGTTTTATATGGGAGACCAAATTAGAAAGAGTCAAGAAGGCACTAAAAGACTGGGCCAAAGAAAGCTATTAGGAACCAGAGGAGATTAACAAGAGAGTTAAAAAAGATCTAGAAGACGTGCAAACAAGGATAAAAGAGCAAGGTTTATCTCATCAATACAAAGAGAAGGAGAATGCTTTGCACGCACAACTAACCCACATCAATAGGGAGGAAGAAATCAAATGGCGAATTAAATCCAGGCAACTATGGTTACAAGGGGGAGAAAAAAATACAGCTTATTTTCATAAACAGGCCACTGCCCGAAAGCTCAAAAATAATGTAAATACAATCATGGACAACAAAGGAAATAGACACAGCTCTCAAGAGGCCATAAAGCAGGCAACCTCTAAGCATTACAGCGACCTCCTTACTGAAGTCAAAGGGGCAGAAGATTACTCAGACTTGCTCCAGTACCTGCCCAAGGGCATCACTAAAGAGATGAATGATACTCTAAACAAGGAAATCGACGAAGAGGAAATTAAAAGATCAATCTAGACTCTGCATACGGACAAGTCTCCTGAGCCTGATGGATTCCCCATCTGCTTCTACAGGGAGTTTTGGAACTCGATAAAAAAAGATCTGGCAAAGATGATTCGATGGGCGCAAAGAAATGGGAAACTTGGAGGATAGACTAATTCCACCTTTCTTGTCTCATACCCAAGGAGAATAGGCCCACCTCCTTCTCCAGGTTCCGGTCCATATCCCTCTACAACTCCTCTTACAAAATTATTACCAAAACCTTAGCTATGAGACTCAAGCCCCTCCTCCCCTCCTTGATATCTGAAAATCGAGGTTTTCTGTCCAAAAGACACATCCACGACTCCATCCTTCTCATTCAAGAAGCCATACACTCGAGCCTATCCAGGAAAGAGAAAGGATTTGTGTTAAAGCTTGACTTAGCAAACGCCTTTGACAGAGTAAGGCACTCCTTCTTATTCGCAGTTTTAAAAAAGATGGGATTCAAAACTCCTTTCATTAATATTATTGCTGCCTGTATTTCTGGACCATGGATCTCCCCCTGGTCAACGGTCGGCCTGGTGAATCTTTCCAATCCTCCCGGGGCCTCAGACAGGGCTGCCCTCTCTCCCCCTATCTCTTCATTCTCATGGAAGAATCCTTCAGCCAAGTCTTGGACCACAACAAAAGAGTGGGACTTATAACAGGGATCAAATTTGGAAATGGAGTCAAAAATATTAACCATTCACAATTTGTAGATGACACATTATTAATTGGGGGCGCCTCCACTACAATTGCAATACGGTTTAAGAATCTTCTAGATCAATATATGGGGTATTCTGGAGGTGCAGTAAAGCATCACAAAAGCTGTGTCTACGGATGGAATATATCAAACCAAACTGCCCACAACATTGCAAACATATTTGGTGTCACATGCAACCTGGAATGGAACCACTTTTCCTACTTGGGCATGCCAGTGAGTTTGGGCCCTCTGAAGGCGGAAACTTGGAACGGGATCATTGACAAAGTAAAAAGAAAAGTGCAACAATGGGGAACAATGTGGCTCAACCCTGCAGGCAGACTCATTCTTCTAAAATCAGGTATCACTTTCCTTCCTCTATATCGCTTCTCTCTATATCAGGCCCCTGCCATTTTTCATCATAAATTGGAAATCGCTCTTCGCCACTTTCTTTGGCAAGGGGGAAAGAATGACAAAACCAGGTTTAATCTAGTCAGCTGGAAGCATGTCATCCAATCCCAAGACAAAGGAGGACTTGGCATCAGATCCCCAAAAATCTTAAATTTAGCTTTCGGTGTGAAAATGGTATGGAGGTTAATAAATGGACCCACAACCTGGTGGAAAAAGGTGCTGGAGATCAAATACCTCAACTTCCCCAGGCAACATCTCCTCAATTCCAATATACCCAACAAGGACTCCATTAAAATCTGGAGGCTATGCAAGAAATCTCTTCCTATTATTATGCAAAACACTTCGAAAGTTCCAGGTGGGGGAACCAACTTCAATTTTGGAATAGACAAAATCATGGGGCTTCAACCCTTGAACATGCACCAAGAGGCTACTCCAATTATCAATTATTTCAATAGCAGAGGCATTCACAATTTAGACCAAATCTCCAACTGGGACCCCTGTACCCACGCTTGGACGGGCTGGTCCTTTCCAGATATCCCTACAGCTTTAGAATCCAATCTCAGTTTCCTAAAGATGCATCTTCATAGCAAAGCTCCTACAAAAAAAGAGGAAATGGATGGCTTCCGCTGGGATCCAACAGGATCAAACTATATAGTAAAATCAGGCCATCAACACGTCTGCAACAACACCTTCCAGATGAATTCGTGGAACCATTGGAAAATTTCTTGGCATACAGAAGCTCTTCCAAAGATCAAATTTTTCATATGGCTCTTGCTAAAGGGAAAAATCCTTACAACAGAGAATCTAAAAAGAAGAGGAATCAATGGTCCTTCAAGATGCCCCAACTACTGTAAGGCTGAAGAAACAATGCACCATTTATTCATAGAGTGTCCCTTCGTTGTCGAATGCTGGAGAAAGACATCCTCTATCGGCAACCTAACTTGGGAACCTCAGCACAGCATAGCTGAGACTATTTACACTTGGAAAAAATGTTGTCCCTGGAAAGAAAAAAGGGGCAGTTTGGTGAAGAGAGTATGGGATACTCTCCCTCACACTCTACTGTGGCAAATCTGGCTAGCAAGAAACAAAAAAATCTTCCAAGATAAGAGCCCCAATGCACGAACAACTTGCAATAAAGCTAAAAGCCTTGCTCTGGAAGCGATTGCAATCAACACCACGGGGAAAATTGAAGCAACAAACTACATGGAGGAATGAAATATAATAAGCTATATTTTGGAAAGGTATCATAATGTCTAGGGAAGCAATTAGAGGGAGGTTCCGAGCAATGTAGAGGATAAACTTTGGAAAATCAGACTAAAAGACCAAGAATTTAACAACTTGATGCAAAGGAACAATTTTTTCTCTCTTTTTTTCGACGGGGCTTCAAAATCAAACCCGAGCATAGCTGGAGCAGGGGGTCTGATTCTCAATGATAAAGGGGAGTGCATTCTCAGTTACGAGTGGAGTTCAGGCAAGGTGTCAAACAACAGAGCCGAAGCTCTAGCTCTGTTTCAAGGCCTAACCCAACTAGGTAAACTGGGAATTAAAAAAGTTATGGTGTTTGGAGACTCTTCAATAGTAATCCGCCCAATGGTTCATCATCAGAACTCGCCTAACACTATGCTTCAACAAGTCAATCTCCGTAATCAAATCCTCCACCAGACTATGGAAGACATTCAATACTTCCATGTTCTCTGCAACCTAAACAAGAAGGCGAACGAAAGAGCTAACAGCGCGTGTGGAAGACCAATAGGTACCCTCAGATGCAACTCCATATAATTTTTTCAACCAATTCCATGACTTCCCACAAAAATAACAATGCCCAGCCCAAAATCACTGACAGGACTGATATAAAATGTGACTCTCGACCTGACCAAAGGACTCTTCTCTGCAGCAAAATTTTCCAACATCATGAAATTCATGACACAATCTGCAATAGCGACAATCATAGAAAAATCGTCGGCGGATCTACCAAAAGATCCAACTCAAGGATCCTTCAGGATTATCAACAGGTTTGTCAGCAACCCGTGAACTGTAAGCCCCCCTCCTGTCTCATCTTCTCTTAGCATCTGGCTTTATTAACCCCCTATTCCTCCCTCATTTGCGCATATCTCCCCATCCCCTATTGTTTGATCTCCGCCTTCCTTCGTCTTTACTCTCAAGTGCTCCCCCTCAAGCGTCGTGCTACCCACTTCATGGGAATATTCCGTCCTATCTGCACCTTTTGTTTCTCCCCTTATCTCTTTTTCTCAATCGCCCAGCCCTCCAACCCCTGTTACCTAATACTTGCCCCTTTTCGCCCCTGTATCCATGCGCATTCTTCTGGCTTCTTTGTCCGCCCAAGAAGCAGTTTCTGCCCCTCTCGCACCTACCAGATCCTCTGGACTTTCGCTCTTTTAAGCGGCCCAGGCTCTTCGCAATCAGTTGCTCTCAGGCCTTCCGAATCTCAGTGGTGGCTTCAGTCTTCCCTCCTATCAGCATAGTGTGCTTTCCCCTTGCCATTGGTTTTCTCTGCCGTTCAACCCAACGCTTTACAATCGCCCTCATGGCCCGTAGCAAAGATTGTCTGCATTGTGCAGACTTGCAAGCAGAACTAGAAGAAGTCAAGGCTCAACAGCGCATCCTGGAGAATCAACAGAGGATCTTGGAAACGAGGCTCGAAGATCAGAACCGCATTTGAATGAGAAATAAAGAGCTGAAATAGATCTCTTTCTGCACAGGGTTGCCTCTCTCCATGAACAGTTCAGTCAACTCTCAAATCGATGCAACCATGCGGAAGAATCAATTTCCATCCTACAGTATATGATGGAAAAGAAAAATAATGTAGCCACCAACTCCTCAAGTTCCAAACAGGATGGAGTGGACCAGCAACCGAAGGAATCCACCGCAAGGCAAATCAGCCACATTGTCATAGATTAATATGTTTTGCAAGTGTCAATTCTGGATGTCCCAATATGTAAGAATTTATAGTAGCTCAGTTAATGATAGAATCGGAACTAGTAGAAAAAGGATCAACGAGAAATCTCCATTTTGTAAATCTCTTGATCCAAGCTGTCATCGACAACTAATGTACCTCAGGAGCCTGGACTCCCCTTCTTTTTTCAGCCACTAATATAGCAACCGACTTTGTTAAAAAAAACTAAAGTTGAAAAGGGAGGATGAGAAGTATTAATAATTTTTATTGATGATTAATTCATATTTAAGAAGAATTTGGTTGTAATTGGGAAATTGTTGCACCATCTTTATAACCTCTATTTAATAGAAAAAAATTGTGGTGGCGGTTCAGTATCAATTTTTGGGACATTTGATTCTTGTCTTGGGTTGAAGTGGGACACATTGTGTCATTTTTCACTCTTTCTCTAATTCTCTAATTTTCTCTTACTTTCCTCATGGTGACAAAGCATTATTGTATTTCCTAAACTTGTTGGAACAAACTATTTTTATTGGATAAAACATATGCAACTTATATTCATCACCAAAGATTTATGAGAAATTGTAACTGATGGATACATTGTGTCTTCTCCTTATGAATTAAAAGCATTAAGTGATGATGAAAATAAATCTCTTAAGGAACTTATTAAGAAATATAATGAAGAACTTTCACTTATAGGAAGCACTCTTGAAGAATACATATTTCCAAGAATTAGTGGTGCAATGTTGTTGTCGCTAAACTCCAAACATTATGGCGAATTTTGAAAATGCCCATATGCGAAGTAATGAATCCATTTGTGGTTACATCACAAAAATGCAATATCTTGTTAATCAGATGAGGTAATTAGGTGAATATGTTCCAGAAAGAAGGCTAATTGAGAAGATTTTAAGAAGTGTTATACATAAGTTTCAAATGGTCACTACCAATATTATGGTCTCCAAAGATTTAAATACCATGAAAATTGATTAATTAAGTGGATTCTTGTTAACTGTTGAAGGGAATAAACCATTTAATCAAGTAGAACATGCATTTTTGTAAATCATAGAGGAAGAGGAAGAAGGAGGGGTCCATATCATCATTAGAATCAAAATAGAAACCAATAAAATTCACAAGGAAATGCATCTCCTTCAAGAGGTAGAGGAAGGAATCCCAGTCAATTCAGAGGAAGAAGTAGAAATGGATCTCGAGGAAGAGGACAAGGAAGAGATGGAGGCAGAAATGAAGGAAGAGGTGGAGGACCATAGTGTTATTATTGAAAAAATTTGGCCAACTTGAAAGATATTGTTATGCAAAAATGTGAGATATGGAGCGAAAAGGTGCTAATACAGTTGTTGAAGAAACTAGGAATGAGAAATTATTCATCTCGAGTTTGATGGCACATAATGAAGAAAGTGAAGCATGGTATATTGATTCGGGATGTTCATCTCATATGACATATCAAGAGGTGTTGTGTATTGATGCAAGAAGGAAGATTAATAGCTTATGCATCAAGGAAACTTAGAACCCATGAAGAAAACTATGCAAACCATGAGTTAGAAATGGAAGTAATTGTTTATGCACTAAAGATTTGGAGACACTACCTTCTAGGAAGGAAGTTTGATCTTAGGACTGACCATTGTGGGCTACAACACATATTCACTCAAGACCACTTAAATGTAAGACAAATACGATGGTCTAAGCTAATTAGTGAATATGATTTTGATATCACTTACATAAAAAGAACAATAAATAGGGTGGCTGATGATTTAAGTAGGAGGCCCCAGATATTTTCAGTGATTCCCTTAAAGAAAAATTTGAGGGAAAAACTACTTGATTTACAATTTAAAGACACATGGTACTAGGAGGTTAGAAAAAGTTTGAGGGAGGATGAGATGAGGGTCCCAAAATATGAATAACACTCCCTTAATAATGATGGGCTACTACGATTGTGGGGAAGGATATATGTATCACCGAATGAAGATATATGCCAGTTAATCTTGAATGAAGCACATCGCACAGTATACATGGCACACCTTGGTGTTAAGAAGATGAGTGCGGACCTAAAACAACTCTTCTTTTAGAAAGGGATGAAGAAGGACATCGTGAACTTGGTAGCAAGATGCTTAGAGTGTCAATGAGTAAAAGTTGAACACAGACATCTAGAAATATTATTGCAGCCCCATGAGATACCAAAATCTAAACGGAAAGTTATACCAATGGAATTCATTGTAGGACTACCAATGACCTCAAGAAGACATGATTCCATATTTGTGGTGGTGGACATGTTGACAAAGAGCGCTCATTTTATACTAGTTAAAACTACATATAAGGAACCAGAAATAGCCAGAGTTTTTATTGATGAGATTAGGAGATTGCATGGAGTGCCTAGGAAGATCATATCTGATAGGGGAGCAATGTTTACAGGAAGGTTTTGGACCAGTTACCAAGAAGCTTTGGGAACCTAGTTGAAATTCAGCACTGCTTATCACCCTGAGATAGACACGCAGACAGAGAGGACTAACCCTCATGGAATTTGCTTACAATAATAGTTATCATAGTTCCATCAAGATGGTGCCATTTGAGTTCTTATATGGAAGACCTTGCAGAACTCCTCTCAGTTGGGACCAACTAGAGGACTGAGTATTAATAGCACTCAAAGTGGTGTAATAGATGGAAGAAAAAATGACTATGATTAGGAGGAGGCTAAAAGAAGCACAAGATCGACAAAAGAGCTATGTTGATGCTCATTAGGTAGACTAAAGTTATGAAGTGGGAGATAGGGTGTCTTGAGAGTAAGCCCCCCCCGCCCCCACAAAAAAAAAAAAAAAGCTCTATAAGATTTGGAAAGGGAGAAAAATTGTCTCCACGGTTTGTGGGACCTTTTGAAATCTTAGAAAGGAAAGGGCTCATGGCATATAGGTTTTCCTTAACTCCATCTTTAGGGCACACACATGATGTGTTTCATATGTATGTTTTGCATCATTATATTTCAGATCCTTCGCAGCTATTGACTTTGGTCATTTGCAGGTTTTGGTCAAGGGAACAGTAATGGATAAACCAATTGACATACTCGACCAACGAACTTTGCAGATTAGATGATGGTTAGTGGAACAAGTTAAGGTATAGTGGGACAATTATAGTCCTAGTTCAGCTACTTGGGAGGATGCTGAGGAGGTGCGTCACCATTTTCCTTACCTATTCCAAGGACTTCAAGACGAAGTCTATTATTAAGAGAGGGTGTATGCAGTGCCCCACTCTATTTGACTAATAGTGATATGAGATTAACATTTATTTAGCCTTAAGGCCCACACTTTATTATTTGAAGACCTCAAGTTGAGGATCCGGACACATGACTCTATTATTATCAGTTGTGATATTAGTGGTTGTGATGTTTATGTATAATCTCCATTGGTATTATGATGAAGATAACATTAATGGTTATGCATGTTCTCTATTGATATTATGATAATTGTAGCATAAATGGTTATGTTTGTTATCTATTTGATGTTATGATGTTGATAGCTTTGATGGATATGTATGCCTCCATTATTTTATGATGATGATAGCCATGATGGATGTGTCCCCTATGTTACCTACTTGCATTAGTTCTGGTCCATAATGAACAATGATGTGAATGACCAGATGATGGTAATGATGCCATTATGATAATGACTAACATTGAGAAACCTTGTTATTGATTATTATTGAGTATGGTAGGAAACCACCAGAGGCACTCACACATGACGAGTTGGCGACACTTGGTTTGATGAAAATTTATATTATTTTATCTTGAAATTGTAAGTCGATTTTGAAACCTGCTATATATGTTTATCTATATTTTGATGATATGTTAATGGTTGCAGGCATAGATTAGTTGCTTGGCCGAATGACTCACATATGGGTGATGGGGTTGTACAATTGGATGGAACTACATGGGAGGGGTGGGACAGTGTCCTTGATCTCACCCACTAGCACTCTCGCCGTGACTTGGGCTGGAAAGGTTGAAACACCTTCACCTTGAAGATCATGATGGCATGAGGGAAGGTCGCAAAGTTGGGTCATTCATGAGGATTTTACCAGGGGGCGCACATCAAGGCAGATTCCTTGATCCCCGACACCATTAATCTCACTATAGAAGGCAACATAAGAGATGATAGTGGTCTTTTTCATTGCACCTATAACTTCCCATCATAGCCATTGAATTCTTGAAGGGAAAGTGGTGTGGCACCCTTGGAACTTCAAGGGAATTTCTTGAATGGCACGACCAACTTGGCACCCTTGGCATCACAAATAAACTATTAGGCATAGCACCCTTGGAACTTCAAGGGAAGTTCCTGAAGGGCACGACCAAAGATGGCACCCTTGGAATCATTATAAATTAATAAATTAATAAATATAATCAATAAATGAAAACCAAGTAAATTCACATCAAGGGTAAATGATGTTAGAAACTGAGTTAATTAAATCAAGAATAAAACTTGGGTTAAGAGGATCATAGATAGAAATAAAATATTTTACCTTAAAAACTCTACCCTTCCCATGTTGGAAAATATTAGGTAGATAATGCAGTTTAATTAGATAAAAAGGGGAAAGAGGGACATAAATGTAAAAATAAATATTAATCCTAAAATAGTTAAACCTAATTAAGAGAAGAGGATAGTGAATTAAAATAAGATTAATAAATTAAATTTTAGAGAAATATAGAGAATCTCCATGTGGCAACAACCAACACAAGAATATCCATCTAAGATATAACTTGAGTTAAATTAGGGAGTAGATAGGGGATCAAATCTTGAATCATTAATTGAATTTAGTAATGAACACAAATTAAGGAGTAAAAAAGGGGGATGAAGAGACAACTAGGAGAAGAAATAGGAATCTTGTTGAGGTGATGAAAAATATTATTTTTAAATTAAAATTTAAGTAAATAATCTTGGAGATCCTTGAAAAGAGAGTGACACATGGGTGGGTGAATAATCAAACTATTGAATTATCAAAAATAATTAACTATGCATGAAATGCCAAATGTCACTTATGCGGACTCCTATAAAATAATGGGCAAGCCATGGGAGAAGGGACGTTTTGGACCCTAATGCTGGATGGATGAGACTATGCCAAAATAGTGACTACGAGCTATAGTGAGTTTGGTGAGGTAGAGGACTTTAGAGAGGACTCTTGGGCTAAGGAGTGCTCTCCTCTACCAATTAATCACATTCCTCCATTGTACAACCCCATTGCAGCTCGGGGGTCTGCGGGGAAGGAGAGTACCCAAGGAGTAGGCTAGGAGGTCAACTAGTGGGTCATTGCATTTGGATTAAGCACGTCGACATTCACACTTGGAGGCGACCGACAATGAAGGAAGACAAATAGCCGCAAGTCAAGTTTGAATCTCATCTCCTGGTGAACAGTACCTATGTTATTATAATATTCTTTTGTATGACTTCATTATGGTTTTAGTTAAAAACATGTAAATTTAATGATATGTTCAATAAAGAGAATTTCCAAAAAGTTTTATATATTTCTTGAATGATTTTTGAATTCCCAATGCTATTTTTCTTATGGATGTATTTTAGTATTTGAAAAAAAAAAGAACAATTATAGGGTTGGTCCCTACACCCGAGAATAAATTGAAGTATGCGATCTACAATAATGTCCAAAATAAATTGGTAATAAAGATCATTCAATTGCAATAAGAAGTGAAATCGTTTAACAATAACCGTTTCGTATAAAAAGTTAGCCAAAACGATTGTGAAGGATATATCGGATAGGAAGTTATTCATGTATTCAACATAAAAAAATAGGCCATCATCATACAAAAGTGAAATAATGCTAACCAAGATTCAAACTTTCATACATAAACAACTTGACGAGAAATTATTGCTTAATACATAAGTAAAAGACAATTACAAGATAAAAATACTATTTGTAATAAGTCCTACTCATGTGCTTCAGCAATATTGATCTACTTTCAATCCATCCAACACCATCTAAGAGTACAAAAGTGAAATTTCAGTAGAAGGTGCCAAATAAGATAAAACTAAAGCCTGTTCCATCAATTTCATCAAAACTTCATCAAAGGGACAAAAGTGCATGTTTTGAAGATTGTTTCTGATAAAATTTATGGACCCCTCTCTAAATGCATGAGAGGGGTTTAAATACTAAACCATAAAACTAAAAATAGATTATTACAAAAATAGTTGAAGAGGTTTAAATGACCTTCAAATTATGAAAAATAAAACAAAAATAGAAATGAGCATGGTGACTAACTATTTTGCATTTGATATTTTAGATCGCAAATGTCCATTATGGGCTTGAGCTGTGTCAGTTGGCCGATTTCAGCTTTCAACTGCCCAATAAACATAGCATCAGTCAGTTTTGGCACCATTTTCTCCATAGAAGTGGTTAGGCATTGCAGGGTCATCCATTAGCTATGAGGTTTCTCTATATGTCGCCAATATTCTTCCAAGTTTAACCTGATCATTTGCCTAATTGCTTCTGCTTTTTCTTCTGTTGCTTGCCTCCACTGTAGTTCAAGCTGTTTTACATTAGGAAGAAAACCCATAATGGACTCTACTATCAAGTTGGCGCTATGTAAATTTTCATTAATATTCTCGATAACATTGTTTGCTACTGCTGCAACGTTTGTTGTTGCCTTTTCTACCTCTCCAAGTCGAGAATCCCAATTTGCAAATAAGATTTCTTTATGTGATTCCTCCAGTTTAGGCAAGTCTTCTTTTCTCCCATCTTCTTAATTCTTCCAAGTGATGAAGTCGAAGACTCTTTTCAAGATTTCATCATATGCAAGCCTCATTTCAATGACCTGACTCGTCAATTTGTCGCTTGTTTCACAATAAGAATTCCATTGCGAAATCTTCTAGCATAATAGTTCCTTTTGGTGCAACAGTTAGGAGTTAAGGCCAAGCACTTCAGTAATAAACTGATCAATTTTTGGATCATCTTTATGTAGATCAGTTATTCCTTGTATTTGTGCTTCCTTCTCTACTAAGCTAGCTTGATGTTTTATTTGCATCTGCTTGAACTCTTGCTGAAGCTTTTGTGTTTCTACTTGTTGGTTGGATTTTTCCTTGCTTTAATTGTTGTTCAAGCGGCAGAATTTTATCTTCTTTTTCCTTAAGCAACATTTGCACCTCTATTTCTTTGTCGATGGTCATTGTAGCATAGGAACCTACAAACTATGACAGTCTAGTAAGGTTGGCGGATGGGTCGATGGGTGAGTCTTTCCAGACAACATCCATCAGTTCATTATCAAGGGTAGTAATAGCAGTAGAATCCAATTTACTTTTCTTCCTTTGTCTTTTAACAACTGCTTTATGTTGTGGACTATAGAATACATCTAAAGGAGGAATCTCCTCAATCCTCAAAACAATTTCAGAGGTCAAAGTGATAGGAATGTGCTCTATCTCTTGAGTATTTACAGTCTCCTCTGTTGTAATTTCTCGAGTTGATTTCTATTGTAGAGTTCGCAGCTCTGGTGTTTGTTCCTCTGTTTGGAGCTTTTTATTAAAGTTTCCCATTCTTCCTCGAAATCAATCACCAAGGGTTTTATTGGCTGGGTCGAGGTGGAATGGATTTCAGCCTGATTGCTAGCTCAAGTTTGCTTAGTTGTCTTTTCTATAGATTGAGTTGTATCTTTTTCCGACTCCCTGCTTCTGATTTTCCCATTTTTTGATTGTTTCTCTGACTGCTCTGACTCCCTGGTAGACTTCTCTTGGGAGTCTGCTCTAGAATCAATTTTAGAATTTTCTTTGGAATCTCCTTCTAGACTTACGCTAGAAGTAGGCTCCCTTATTGGTTCAATCAATAATTGGTCCAATGGGACCTTTGTTAGCCTCCTTTCTCTATACTCATAAAAGGATTCAAGATCTTGATGGTTAAAAAGTAATTGTACCATATGATTCACCTCTGTGAAGGTGTTCTTCTTTAAAAATATGTCATCAAATGCATCTTCCTCATTACTGGATACTTTTATTTTTACCATGGTGGTAAAGTCTTTAACAGTGCCGAATGGGTCATATTTTCTTCCTGGGAATTTAGGTAACTACAGAGATAACTTAGTCTCTGCTTCTTTGAATGCATTCCCTAGGTCGTGCCATGCAAATGCTCCACACTGTAAAGGGAATGTAGGCAAAATGGCCTTTTTTGACTCCTTTAACGTTTTTCCCATCCCACCCTCACTAGTTGTTTGATAAGCTATCTCTCTAGCCATCAATTTGTCTGGAACATAGTATGGGAGGAGGTAATGCTACCAAATACCTTGATATATGTGAATGTTTCCTCACCAAACCATCTGGCCACTGGGAGGATATCTACCTCGACTTCCTTAGAAAACCTGGGGGCATCTCGGTTGTAAAGTTGTTTGTGGATAGGGAGCATAACTCCATGACAAATTTTGTAAAAATGTGGTAAAAACTGGGATTCCCACGTGTCTTTATGGTTTATGTGAATGGGAAGCGGATCTTGGACAGCCCACTTCCATCCCATGACAGGAAATTTCAAACCAAAACAAATTGCATCCATTACATAGGAACTCATAAAAAATGGAGGGTAAACCCTCGAAGCAACACTTCTTTTCCTTCTATACTCCATTATTGTTCTTGCTAAATTATTAGACAAAATTTGTTCCCAATTCATTATAGTTGCGTTTACATCTGCATCTTAATGATAGCCATTTTGGGGAGAATTTAGTGCTATCGGGTTTGCCAAATAGTCTACATAGCATGGCCACTGCAAAACTATGAGGGGGACAAATAGATGCAGTAGAGTACATACCATTCTTGTCTTTTTTTATTTTTTCCCTCATTATTTGACCAGGTCTGAGTGCAGTTTGCTGGGTCTTTGGAAAACTTCTCGTCGAACTACTTGTTATAGATGACTTGTGGCTATGGTAGGTGGTACATAAGCTGCAGGTTGTCTGGCATAAAAGATCCCATAACCTCTTGGCTTTTGCTCTTGAATTCTCTGTTTAAGATGTCATCTTCATCAATAACCCATTTAACCATGTCTATATAAGGAATTATCTTTGGACGCATAGCTATGCGATTCAAAAATCAACATGTTGTCTCAAACATGGAGGCACTTGAGGAATCACGTCCGTCAACTGTGACCTTCATTTCCAGAATCCTTAGTTTCTCTTCTTCCAGTATATTATACATGGCTTCCCACGTAGAGGTTCCTCCCTCTATGACGCATGTAGTGTCTGTATATAGAGGAGTCAATTCTGATTTCTCAGAGATGACTGCCTTGCCTTTCTTCACCATTGCTCCCAACGATTTTCTCTGTGGATTTTTCCTGAAAGTGAAGAACAATAGCTATCGAATACACAAAGATGACAATGAACGTGAAATGGAATAATGCAGATAACTTGTAAAGGTGATAAAAGGAGTTTTATTTGAACGCACACAAGAAGATATCATATCACGTTAAATGACTTTTCACACATACATGCAGTTAACTCTTACTAAATGCTTAGTGATGCTTTGTTATCTCTTAGCTTTAATGCTCATAAATGTCTGCATCATAAGTCGGGAAGAAAGATTCTAGGGTGGCGAGCCTTTTAGTTGCAATAATGCCGATTTTGTGATTTGCGAAGCAATATCATAGATCGCAATATCGCATTATGCCTTTTCACTTTTCTTACCCTCCCTTACGTTTCTGCGAGATGCGAGATGCAAGCCATTCATTTATTGCCTCAAAACATAGCTACTTGTCAGATTTTTCTATGTAAAGACCTTTTTAGTAAGCAGTGGACCTAAGCATTTGTTCATAATGTATCCAAGAAGTGGGTCTCGGTCTCGATCGCATTTCGTAATATCAACTGATGGTAAGTTTGTGGTGTTCTTTTAAATGCTCGAAATGCGATGCAGTAAAGGTTACGATGTGATCGTACTTTCACATTTCGCTTGTTTTGAGATAACCTTTTAAGGCGGGCTCTTCATAAATAGCGATATGCGATGCGAGACTTGGTTTTGACAAGAAAGCTTTAGGACCTAGTTTATATCAAAAATATGATAGTTTCGAGGTATAAAGCGTGGAGTCCTCTTTTAATCATTTTTCACTAGATTTGGTGGGTTAGTAAGGTTTTTGATGATGCTTAATCATGTGATATGCGGGGAGGAAAGAATTTATTAATTCTTTTGAAAAAAGGGGTTTGATTGATATCTTGATTTATTCCAAAATTAAATAAGGAAAATACCTAAATGCTAAGTTTATTTCTGGAAGGATTTTTTAAAGGGTCCCTATTTATTAATGTAATATTAACTACTACTATTAATAAATGGTGGGTTTTTGAATAGCACAACAATTGGTGATTCACTTAGAAGAACCAGTTATCTCTGAGAGTTTTTTGAAATTTCTAAAAACTTCCAAAATAAAGATAGTTTTTAAAATAAAAATTACATAGAATATAAGGTAAGTAATACTTCTCATTAATAATAAAACAACATCTACTTAACTATCATTCTTTTGATTATCCTTTTCTCATAAGAAAGTCACTTTGTCTGCATCAGTGATTACTTGGTTTTAAGGATAAAAATAGGGAGGCTCTTTTCAAATCAGTTTTGGTATACTCAGTTGTCATAGGTAGAGCCTCTACTGTCAGTAGACATTCATAGCCTCAATAAGGTTACCTTTTAACCAGCAATGATTCAGTATCCCACCTAGGTCAGAATGCAATTTTTAAGATAAGCTTGTTTGTATACTTATTTCCCTCTTTATTTTCTAAAGTAATTCTTTCTTCCTTCAAATTTTCATCTTTTATCTCTTAAAGGACAATGTCTTGGTTTGGTGACCAAAATTGACAATGCCATTCACTTGATTTATAACTTAACTGAACAAGCTAGCTCTTGATGAGACCCCTTATCTTTTGTTTAACATAATCTCAAGCCATTACCCTATTTTGATATGTAGTATTGGTAATTTCAGTGAGTTATAATCTTGTGATCATGGTAAGCCAGCTCTTGATGAGACCTCTTATTGTTTAAGTTTAAGTATATTTTAGAAGTACACTCTAAAAATGAAAGTTGATTAGGTGGGGAGAATCATTGGCTCCTTAAGAGCTTCTGGATGACAATTGTAGAGTTTAAATATGTTTTTCTATAGAGAGACTTTGCTTTGTTATTGATACTTTTCTTGACTGATGTAAAGGAAATATTTCTTTCTAAAGCTAAGTTTCATCAAAGATCAAATAATTTTTAGCAGAGAACAAGAAAATTTGGAGCAATAGAACTTAACTATATATTTCATATGTGAAGATTAGTTTCATAAATCTTTACTTACACAAGCGAAAAGTCAAAATTAAAAAGAGACTATCATTTGTAAAGACAAAAGTAAATGTATTTCAACTTGTATTATTCTTTCTAAAAAAGATAACAAAAAGGAAATAATATACAGTGAACTGAAGAGATCATCTTCTATGGAAAGTATTTCTTTAAAACCTGCCCATTAACAGGTAGAGATTATCTTTTACCTGATAAATCTTGTAATAGAAAAGTTGATGGGCCCATTTGTTCCACAATATGAAATGGGCCAAGCCACATTCGTTGGAACTTGGTATGCTTACCGTTTTCTTTGTGGGCTTTATCCCATTTCAATACTAGGTCTTTGAGTTGAAAATATTTTGAACTTACAGAATTTGAATCAAAGGAAGCTTTGACTAACTGCAAATGATGTGCGTGTGTGATTCTGGCCTTCTCTCTTTCCTCTTCCAGCTTAAGGATTTGTAACTATCTAACTTGCATAGATAAGGAAGGGGTTTCTTCAATGAATTGAACTAAGGGTAAAGAGGGAATAACTACATTTGTAGGTAAGATGACTTCTTTCCCATAGACCAAATTAAAAGGAGAAGTGTCAATAGAGGCTTTTTGAGTTATTCGATCTGTCCATAGGGCAAACATCAATGACTTATGCCAGTTCTTCTGGATTTGGTCAATAGTTCGTTGAATAATCCTAATGAGATTCTTGTTTGTGGATTCAGCTAACTCATTTCCTTGCGGATAATAATTAGCAAAGTATTTAAACTTAAAGCCTCTTTTAAGAGGAAATTCTGTCATAGCATTGCCTGAAAAATAAGATGCATTATCAAACATCAAGGTAGATGGCAAGCCAAATCTGGTAATGATAAATTGATTGATGAATTCAATGATGTTTTTAGAATTGGCTACCTTGAGTGGAATTGCTTCCACCCATTTTGTAAAGTAATCAGTGGTTGTAAGGATGTATCTATTCTACTTAGAAGAATGAGGAATGATCTCACCTATTATGTCCAATCCCCATTTCTCAAATGGTTGGTCAATGTTGACTGGCTGCAATGGTAATACAGGTTTCCTCTATCTCCCAGCAACTTTTTGACAAAATTTACATCTTCTTACATAATTGTGTGCATCTCTGAATAATGTTGGCCAGTAATAGTCGGCATGCAGGATTTTATGTGTGGTGGTATCTCCTCCAAAGTGACTGCTAGCTAGTCCATCATGAAGTTTCTACAACACCTTCTTTACCTCATATTTTTCAAGACATCTAAGTAAAACAAAATCGTAATTTATTCTAAACAGCACATCATTGACAATTTGATATTGTCTAGCTTTTAATCTCAAGGCCCTTTTCTTAAGTAAAATATGATATCAACATATCTTGACCCAGTTTCGTTAAGGATTACCTCATAGACTTGTACATCATCACTTGAATGCTGTAATGCTGAATTGTAGCACAATATTCTCTTTTCTCACCTACATCCCTTTGTATTAAAAGATTCCTCATTGTTGATAATGGTACTATTACTTTGGTGTGGGTTTTGAGGAGAAAAGTTCTGAAGTGTCTTATTGATTTGAAAATAGAAAAAGCTTGTTTTTCAGCATCTAAGTAATTCAATTCAGCTCCCTGCAAATTGGAGCTAAAGAAAGAGATTGGGGCTTCAACTTTTTCTTCATTGACTTGTGTCAATATGGATGCATATGATTTCTCAGAAGTGAAAGCATATAAAATGAAATTATTTGAAAAATTCGGTGTTGCTAAAGATGGAGCATTTATGATTGCTTGTTTGATGAAGTTAAAGGCTTCATGTTCTAAGTGTCCCCATTTAAACAGAGAATTTTTATTTATCATATATTGAAGGGGTAAAAAAATTCGTGAGAAATCAGGGACAAATGTTTTAACAAAATTTATCTGACCTAGGAAAGATTGCATTGATTTTTTGTTATGCAATAAAGGTATTTCAAAGATTTCTCTAATTTTGTCAAGGCCAAAATGAATCCCTGCTTTGGACACAATGAATCCAAAGAGCTTTCCTTCACTTAACACGAAAAAAGACTTCTTGGGATTAATAGAAATCCCATAGCTTTAGCAACATTCAAATATTTTCTTTAAATCACTTAGATGATTACTGCGTTTTCTGAAATATACAGTTCTATCATCTAAGTATATTACTACTGATTTTTTTACTAAACCTTTGAAGGCTATGTCGATGGCTCTTTGGAAAGTGGCATTGGTATTAACCAGTCCAAATGCAATCTTTTGATAAGCATAAGTGCCCCATTTTGTCCTGAATGTAGTTTTCAACTAGTCGTCTGGATGTACTAAGATCTTATTAAAACTTGCGAATCCATCCAGGAAATACATTAGTTTTGAGCCTGCAACTAATTGCAATATCTGTTCCATAGGAGGCAATGGGAAATTGTCCTTTTGGCAAGCTTTATTGAGGTTGCAGAAGTCTATACATATTTGAATATCGTCATTCTTTTTTCTGACCGGGACAACATTGGAGACCCATTGAGAATGTCTAATAGGAAAAATAATCTTGGCTTTCAGTAGTTTATTCAATTCAAATTTAATCTGACTTTCCAAATTAGGATGGATCTTCCTTAATTTCTGTTGAATAGGTCTTTCATCAAATGTCATGGGAATAGTATGTTGAATAATAGAGGTGTCATATGTCTTAAGATCTTCATAGTTTCATGTGAAGACATTCTTTTTCCTCTTCAACAAACCTATAAAGGCTAATTTTTCATCTGACATAAGTCCAAGACCTAGATTTATATTTTGAGGCTTTAGGTCAGTCCCAAGGTTAATCAATTCAAACCTCAGAGTTGAACTCTAAAGTTTTGAATTGGTGGGTCATTTAAATCTGTCTTTGAGTTCATATAAATCTTCCAACTTAACTACAGATTTTGGTATAGCGTTATTGAATTTTTCTTGTTTAAGTTGGTTATCATGTTGGTCTTCATCAACTATCTGGTCATCATAAGAGCATTCTGATGTCAGAAAGCTTATGATATCTGGATTGTTATTAAAGACTCTCCAGTTGGTGATATTATCAAGAATAGAAGGCTTAAAAATCAATTCAATGGAAAATCAATCAGGGCTATAATCCTCTAGTGGAATAAGCTTGGAAGCAACATTAGCTAGAAGATTGGCACTGGCATTTTGGAGTCTTGGAATAGGGGAAATATTACACACTGTAAAGTGAGAGGTCAAGTCTAAGACTAACAACTGATAGTGTTTCAAATGTCCTAACAAATAGTGTATAGTATTTCTCACTTGCTTTATTACAATTTTTGAATCTTCAAATACTTGGAGGTGTTTGATGTTAAGGCCAAATGCCTTATACAAACCTTGAACTAGTGCTTCATATTCAACAGTGTTATTTGTGCAATCAAATTCAAGTCTGCATGCTAACATAGTCTTTTCCCCCTCTGGGCTAACTAATATGCATCCTGCTTCTGCTCCATCATTGGATTTAGATCCATCAAAAAATAATTTCCAAAAAAAAGAGCTAACTAAAGGTTTATCTACAAAATTTATGCATTTAGAAGTCTCTGTTTGAGAAAAAATTTCGACTTGAGATACAACAAAGTTTTCTAAGAAAAGTGAATTGTAAGCATTGAAATTTCCTAGAAATGATTCTACTTAGTAGTTTCTGATGATATTGTTACTATAAGTGACTGGTTCATTTTCTCCTTCTAGCTTTGTGACTATGTACTTTTGATGTTTCTCGCGATCAACCCTTATTTGATTTGGCTTGCCATTATAGGGAAGCCACATCTGAGACCAGTCAGTTGCAAAATAACCATGAAGTTTTTATGTCTAGTCTCTACTAAGGATTAAGCCATAGAACTCAGGAATATCAGCTACAAGTATGTTAATGACTTGACAAACTTCAGGATTTGATGAAAGTCTGATGGTTACTTGATTAATTTTTCCAACAACTTCGACTTGAGATCGATCTAACTGTACTATATGTACAACAGATTTTTGAGGCTGAACATTCAACTTTGCACAAACTGTTCTAGGTAAGATGTTAGATGAAGCTCTTGAATCAACTAAACAGTTGTGTAAATTCTTATTAAAGACTTCAAAAGTAAGGAGGAATCGAGGAGTATGATATTTAGATCTTCCTCCAATTAGAGTGATGTTGGTTGGATCAATCTTGTTTAAAGAGGTACCAGGGGGCCTTCCCATTTCTTCTGCAGCTTGTGAGATCATGGCAGCAGGAAGCGGTGCAATAGGTACTGCTTTGAGTTCCTTAAGGAGTAGCTTCTGTTGATGCTTCAATTTTCTATGCTCATGAAAGGTGATGTTTTCCCTAGACTTCTTCATATCATCAACAATATTATATTCCATTTCATCAGAAACTATCAAAGTTTTAGGTGAAGGGGAAGAATCCAATTGAGAAGGAGTAGTTTGAGTGGATTTTGGTGAAGGCTTCTTACCTATTGTTTTGTCCCTAGGGGGTGGCATTGCAGCCTTCCACTTTGAATTTGTTTGTGAAAAATCAACAAGGTTTTTACTTCTAGTAGCGGAAAGCAATGCTTCTTGAGTTTCCTCATTGGGAAGGATAAAATCCCACATTCCTTGTAACTCTGCCACTTCTTCATCGTCTATTTTTTCTTAATTTGTTGAAAATTCATCCTCCTCTCCTTCTAATTTGGCATTTGATATATAATTTCAAGTTTTAGGATCAACAGGGGAATTCCTTTTAAATGGTCTAAAAGATTTCTTATAGGAAGTCTCTGCTACTTGTTTTTTGATATCAACCATCTGTTAGACATGGTCTTGAGGACTTTATGTAACCCTTCAAGATCAAAAGGATCTTTAGGTGGTTTCTTCTTGGACTCATTTCTAAAAGTCGCCTTCTTAGATTTTCGTTCTTCTAATGTGCTTTTCTTTTCTACAGCTAGAATGCATTTTTCTACAACTATTGCCTCTTTCATATTTTCTGCCAAAGTCAGTTCGGCAACTCTATCAATGCAAATAACTATGTTTGAAGGTAGAGAAGAAATATACAACTCATTTTGGACCTCATCGTTGGGCTTAGACATCGTTGGTATCTTATTCAATAATTTATTGAAGCGATAGCTGAAGTCTTTAATGGGTTCTTTCGGTTCGGCTTTCAAATTGGAGAGATCATTGATTAGGGTAGTTGTGGATCTATCATCTCCAAATTTAGTTAAAAACTGCTCTTGGAAAGGATCCCAAATATTAATAGAACCTAATGGTAATGAGAAGTACCATGATCCTACTGCTCCCTATAAAGTATAGGGAAATAATCTTACAACTGCGTCTTCTTCCACTACTTCATTCAAGTTAATGGACAACATGAAATTGTTTATATGTTCCTCAGCAAGTTGGCCATTATTAGTATTGAATTTGGGTAACCATTTCTCTGGATGGGCTGGCAATTGATGTAAAGGCCTGACCATCCTAAAAGCTCCTAGGTTTGTCCATAGCCTTGGAGGATTCTATGCCATTGCTAGTATGTGAGTAGGAGAAGATGTAGCAGTGGTTGAAGGTGATTGGGTAGACCTTATGATGGTATAGATGGAATGAATGAAGATGAAGATTGAGCTGATAAAAGAGCCTCGTTGTGAGATTCAGATGGTGTTTTCTTAGCTTTCTCACAGCTTGGTAGAGGGAATTCGAATAGGGGGATTCCAAGTTTTTCACTCTATGCTCTAGTTAACTATTGAGATGGAGTACACCGAGAGGTAAAAATATCTTGGGATAACATAGATTCTTCTTGAGATAATGAAATCCCCTATAATTTATGAATCAAAGATTGGACTTCAGGGGCTTCAGTAGAAGAAGAATGATCTAACTTCTTTTGGATTTTAGCAATCCTCTTTGCAACTTCTCACTTAGGATTAGGGAATTTGGAATGCGATTGAGAATTTGGAGGTGATGGCGAGGGAGTTTTAATCTTAGAATGGTTTGTTGATTTGGATTTACTTGTCATTCACAATCAGGCCCTCCTTCTAGCGCCAAACTATTGAAGCCTCGAAAATCGTTGCTTCAACATGGGGGAAAACCACCCGGTCTGGACCTTGGTTGGTAGCTCCTTTTCTGTTTGGTGTAGTGGCTCCGACTGAGAATAATGGGACCAATTCCCCAATATGATTTAAGATTGTGTTGATGGGGTGATATGTGATATTTGAAATAATATTTAAGCTAAAAGTAATCTAATCTAAGCTAATAACCACATGCACATATCCTAATTTAAACACTATCTAATTATGACTATACCTGGGAATAAATTGAAGTATGCGATCTACAATAATGTCCAAATGAAATTGGTAATAACGATCATTCAATTGCAATAAGAAGTGAAATCGTCTAACAATAATCATTTCGTATAAAAAGTTAGCTGAAAAGATTGTGAAAGATATATCGCATAGGAAATTATTCATGTATTCAGCATAAAATATAGGCCATCATCATATAGAAGTGAAATAATGCTAACCAAGATTCAAACTTTCATACATAAACAACTAGAAGAGAAATTATTTCTTAATACATAAGTAAAAGAGAATTATGAGATAAATGTACCATTTGTAATAAGTCCTACTCATGTGCTTCAACAATATTGATCTACTTTCAATTCATCCAACACCATCTAAGAGTACAAAAGTGCAATTTCAATAGAAGATGCCAAATAAGATAAAAATAAATCTTGTTCCATTAATTTCACCAAAACTTCCTCAAAGGGACAAAATTGCATGTTTTGAAGATTGTTTCTAATAAAATTTCTAGACAACTCTCTAAATTCATGAGAGGGGTATAAATATTAAACTATAAAACTAAAAATACATTATTACAAAAATAGTCGAGGAGATTTAAACGACCTTCAAATTATGCAAAATAAAACAAAAATAGAAATGAGCATGGTGACTAATTGTTCTGCATTTGATCTTTTAGATTTCAAATGTCCATCATGGGCTTGAGCTGTGTCAGTTGGCCGATTTCAGCTTTCAACTACCCAGTGAACATGGCGTCGATCAGTGCTGGCACCGTTTTCTCCATAGAAGTGGTTAGGCATTGCAGGGTCATCCATTGGCTGTGAGGTTTCACTAAATGTTGCCAATATGCTTCCCATTTTAACCTGGTCGTTTGCCTAATTGCTTTTGTTTTCTCTTATGTTGCCTGCCTCCACTATAGTTCAAGTTGTTTTACATTAGGAAGAAAACCCAGTATGGGCTCTGCTACTAGGTTTGTGCTATGTAAATTTTTGTTAATATCTGTAGTAACACTATTTGTTGTTGTTTCCACGTCTATTGTTGCCTTTTCTACCACTCTAAGTCGAGAATCCCAGTTTGCAAATAAGATTTCTTTGTGTGATTCCTCCAGTTTAGGCAAGTCAGCTTTTCTCCCATCTTCTAAATTCTACTAGGTGATGAATTTGGAGACTCTTTTTAAGATTTCATCATATTCAAGCCTCATTTCAATGACCTAACTCGTCAATTTTTCGCTTGTTTCACAATAAGAATTCCATTGCTAAATCTTCTAGCATAACAGTTCTTGTTGGTGCATCAGTTGGGAGTTAAGGCAAAGCACTTTAGTAATAAACTGATCAATTTTTGGATCATCTTTATGTAGATCAGTTATTACTTCAATTTGTGCTTCCTTCTCTACTAAGTTGGCTTGATGTTTTATTTTCATCTACTCGAACTCTTGTTGAAGCTTAGCTAACTATGTTTATGCTCGCTAGTTGGATTTTTGCTTTCTGTAATTGTTGTTCAAGTGACAAAATTTTATCTTCTTTTCCTTAAGCAACATTTTCACCTATGTTTCTTTGTCGATGGTCATTGTAGCATAGGAACCTACAAACTATGACAATCTAGTAAGGTTGGCGGATGGGTTGATGGGTGAGTCTTTCCAAACAACATCCATCGGTTCATTATCAGAGGTAGTAACAGCAGTAGAATCCAATTTCCTTTTCTTCCTTTGTCTTTTAACAACTACTTTGCATTGTGGAATATAGAATACATCTAAAGGAGGAATCTCCTCAATCCTCAAAACAATTTCAGAGGTAGGAGTGACAAGAATGTGCTCTATCTCTTAATTATTTACAGTCTCCTCTCTTGTAATTTCTTGAGTTGCTTTCTATTGTGGAGTTTGCAGCTCTGGCATTTTTTTCTTTGTATGGAGCCTTTTATTAAAGTTTTCCCATTCTTCCTCTAAATTAATCGCCAAGGGTTTTATTGGCTAGGTGGAGGTGGAATGGATTTCAGTCTATTTGCTAGCTGAAGTTTGCTCAACTATCTTTTCTATAGATTGGGTTGTATCCTTTTCCGACTCCCCGCTTCTGCTTTTCCCATTTTTTTATTGTTTCTCTGACTACTTTGACTCCCTAGTAGACTTCTCTTGGAATTTTGCTCTAGAATCAATTTTAGAATTTTCTTTGGAATCTCCTTCTAGACTTACACTGGGAGTAGGCTCCCTTATTAGTTCAATCAATAATTGGTCCAATGGGACCTTCGTTAGCCTCCTTTCTCTATACTCATAAAAGGATTCAAGATCTTCATGGTCAAAAAGTAATTGTGCCATATGCTTCACCTCTGTGAAGGTGTTCATCCGTAAAAAGATGTCATCAAATTTATCTTCCTCATTACTGAATACTTCTATTTTTACCATGGTGGTAAAGTCTTTAACAGTGCCGAATAGGTCATATTTCCTTCCTGGGAATTTAGGTAACTGCAGAGATAACATAGTCTCTACTTATTTGAATGCATGCCCCAGGTCATGCAATGCAAATGCTCCACACTATAAAGGGAATGTAGGCCAAATGGCATTTTTTTATTCCTTTAATGTTTTTCCCATCCCACCCTCACTAGTTGTTTGATAGGATATCTCTCTAGCCATCAATTTGTCTGGAACATAGTATGGGAGGACATGGGGGGAGGTAATGCTGCCAAATATCATGATATACGTGAATGTTTCCTCCCAAAACCATCTAGCCACTGGGAGGATATCTACCTAGACTTCTTTGGAAAACCTGGGTGCATCTCGGTTGTAAAGTTGCTTATGGATAGGGAGCATAACTCCATGACAAATTTGGTAAAAATGTGGTTGAAATTGGGATTCCCACATGTGTTTATGGTATATGTGAATGGGAAGTGGATCTTGGACAATCCACTTCCATCCCATGATAGTAAAATTTCAAATCAAAACAAATTGCATCCATTACATAGGCACTCATAAAAAATGGAGGGTAAACCCTCGAAGCAACACTTCTTTTCCTTCTATACTCCATTATTGTTCTAGCTACATTATCAGACAAAATTCATGCCCAGTTCATTATAGTTGCGTTTACGACTGCATCTATTAATGGTAGCCATTCTAGGGAGAATTTAGTGCTATCCGGTTTGCCAAATATTCTACATAGCATGACCGTTGCAAAACTATGAGGAGGACAAATAGACACAGTAGAGTACATATCGTTCTTGTCTTTTTTATCTTTCCCTCACTATTTGACTAGGTCCAGGTACAATCTATTGGTTCCTCGTTATCTTTGGCAAGCTTCTCAATGAACTACTTGTTGTAGATGACTTGTGGCTCTGGTAGGTGGTACATAAGCCGTGGGTTCTGTGGCATAAAAGATCCCATAACCTCTTGGCTTCTACTATTGAATTCTCTGTCTGAGATGTCAGCTTCATCAATAACCCATTTAACCATGTCTGTATAAGCAATTATCTTTAGACGTGCAGCTATGCAATGCAAAACTAAGCATGATGTCTCAAACTTGGAAGCATCTGAGGAATCACGTCCATCAACTGTGACCTTCATTTCCAGAATCCTTGGTTGCTATTATTCCATTATATTAGACATGGCTTCCCATGTAGAGGTTCCTCCCTCTCTACTGCATGTAGTATCCGTAAATAGAGGAGTCATTTTTTATTTCTCAGAGATGACTTCTTTGCCTTTCTTCACCATTTCTCCCAACGATTTGGTCTGTGGATTTTCCTGAAAGTGAAGAACAACAACTATCAAATAAACAAAGATGACAATGAACGTGAAATGGAATAATATGGATAACTTGTAAAGGTGATAAAAGGAGTTTTATGTGAATGCACGTAAGAAGATATCATACCACGTTAAATGGATTTTCACACCTAAACGCAGTTAACTCTTACTAAATGTGCACTAATGTTTCGTTATCTCTTAGCTTTAATTATCATAAATGTTTGCATCGTAAGTCAGCTAGAAAGCTTCTAAGATGGCGAGCCTTTGAATTGTGATAATACCAATTTTGTGATTTGCAAAGCAATATTGCAGATTGAAATATCGCATTATGCCTTTTCACTTTTCTTACCCTCCCTTACATTTTTGCGAGATGCGAGATGCGAGATGCGAGCCGCTTGTTTATTGCCTCAAAACATAGCTACTTGTCAGGTTTTTCTATGTAAAGACTTTTTTAGTAAGCAGCAGACATAAATATTTGTTTGTAATATATCCAAGAAGTGGGCCCGGGTCTTGATCGCATTTCGCAATATCAACTGATGGTAAGTTTGTAGTGTTCTTTTAAATGCTCGAAATGCGATGCGGTAAAGGTTATGATGCCATCGCAGTTTCGCATTTCACTTTTTTTGAGATAAGATTTTAAGGCGGGCCCTTCATAAATAGCGATATGCAATGTGAGACTTGGCTTTGACGAGAAAAGCTTTAGGACCTAGTTTATATAAAAAATATGATAGTTTCAAGGTATAAAGCGTGGAGTCCTCTTTTAATCATTTTTCACTAGATTTGGTGAGTTAAGAAGGTTTTTAGTGATGCTTAATCATGCGATATGCAGGAAGGCAAGCATTTAGTAATTATTTTGAAATAAGGGGTTTGATTGATATCTTGCTTTATTCCAAAATTAAAGAATAAAATTACCTAAATGCTAAGTCTATTTTTGGAAGGATTTTTTAAAGGGTCCCTATTTATTAATGTAATATTAACTACTACTATTAAAAAATGGTGGGTTGTTGAATAGCACAACACCACCACATGAAACTCAAGGAATTGATTGAGATTGAAAGGCATGCCAAGAACCTCAATAGGGATGATGGTTGGAAACAAAGTAAAAGCTAGATTCCATCTCTCGCTTCATAACTCCTCTACCCCTTCCTCACCCTTATCATTTTTTGTTCTCTATCCTAAAAATTTTTGCTTTCATATTGTTGTTGGTATTACTTTATTTTCTTTCCTCCTATCCTCTATCCTTTGATGGTCTCATTTAATGTTTGATTCTGTTAAATTGACCTTATAGAGGTTTTGGCATTTTAATAAAAGATTCTTAAATAAAGCGTAATAATATTTATTTTTTTTGAATCTCCTAACATTGTATTTTCAACCTAATAGAATCTTTTAGTATTTACATATGGATTAATTTATTTTATTACATAACAACTAATTTTTAACCAAAAAATATTATTATACAAATTAATTATATTTAATGATATTAGTAACCAGTTTATTATATCATGATAACGACTAGTTTTCTACCTAATTCACATTGAATAGGTCAACCCTAACTAATAATATTATAAATTATTCTTAGATAATATTATTATTTGATTAATATATTAGTTATTATTTTTAAAATTATTATTAACTAATTTATTAAAGATAACGGCTAGTCTTCTACCTAACTCACCTTGAATAAATCAACCCTAACTAATAATATTATATAAATTAGTTATTCTTAGATTATATTATTATTTAAATTGATAAATAATTTACAAATTCGATATTAAGTAATTAATTATTACATAACAGTTATTTTCTAACTTAATAAACATTTTTTCACATATTACTAAATACTTTTATTTTACCAACGGCTAGTTTTGAATAGCTTACCCTGAACCATGATGCATCCCTGTTATTTATTCTCTCAGATCATGTGGTTTCTCACCTTGTCCTGAGGATGAACCACATTAGTTCGTTCGAAACGTCGACCCAATCCTTACAATGTGATTAATCTAAAAGACTATTCTCTAAGTCTCTATCATCTTAATCAGATTCCTGGAGAAGAAATATGGCAGGGTAATTTTCACTTCTCCTTTGATGTGTTGGAGCAGTCTAACATGGTAAAGATGCACCAAACTATGGCCTCTATCACATGTGAACAAGTTCTGAATGATTAAAACTAATTCTCCCCAAGGCTCATTGAACCATTCCCTAGGTATGCCTTTGGTTCTATCAAAGTTTCCTTTCATGTTCTTCTCTAAAAAGAAAGTCCATGCTTTTTCTTTGAAGTGTAAACCCTTATGATAGTGTTCTCCTATTAATGGTAGATCTAATGCTTGAGAGATGAATTTTGGAGTCAATAGAATAGCTAAGTTTCCCACCATAGTTTGGTCTTGGGCATAATTGTTTATAACTTCCCTGATTATGCTTGCACTATGCCCATTAAACTTCTAAAGAAAACCTATAAGTCCATCTTGATAAAGTTTCTCTACTATTTCTTTCTCCCACTGCTCAATCCAGAATTTTGGTTCTATTCTTGTAGCCATGTGTTTTTAAAACCAATTTATATAACCCTCTAATGTCATCATTCTCATTTTGAAATTGAAAATAAAAATTATGCATTCATATAGATCTTTCTTGATTCATTCATGCATTTTAGTAATAGTACTTACCTCCTCTCTGATACTCTTTAAAAACAATGAAATCAACCTTATTCAATCTCTTTTTTGCTGCAAAAACGAGTCATTGTTCCTAAAAACACTATTCTTAGATGAAAATCATAAAAAAAAACAACTTGATCATGTTTTTCTTGCTCCTTGATTCACAAACCAATCTCTGTTTTTGCCCAATTCATCCAAATCCCTACTCTGTTTCAACAACCCTTACTGTGCATGTGAATGAAATGATCTTCCCATACAAATCATTCATAAATTATATCCACTGTATATATAAAAATAGGAAAAGAAATCTTGTTTTCAAAACCAAAATCAAAATTATGTTTTGATGTGGACTACTGTGAAAAAAAAAATATGCCACAGTTCCTCTTGTCTTTCGATTTCATATATGGCTCTTCCCCTATATTTAAAAAATATATTACACAACAACTGAAGTGGTTTTTAAATTCATTGTTTGTGAAATCAAACAACAATTAGTTCATTGTCTTTTTCATTATGCAACACTCTGTTTCAACAAACAAAACTTGGCGATTTCGTGATTGAATATGGGAGAAATTATTTGATTTACCTGCTTTTTGTCAAATGCCTAGATTTCCTCTAAGTCGTGGCCTTATCTCCCTACATTTCATAACGCTTCTTCTATTAAACTCTACTAAAAAATCCCTATGTATTTATTGGTAGCAGAGTTTAAATGAACGATGGCAGTGACAAGTTTTAAACAGTGGCAGAGGCACTAATTTATAACTTGAAGTTAACTCATGTTCTCATCAAAATCCAAAGATTTATTCATTGAAATATCTATTGCATTTATGAGAAAAATCTGGGTTTTTCTCTCACCTTCTTGCCTCACAAGATCTCTACACTTAGGTGATGTGTTTTTTCTACACAACTGCCAGATCTCTTAGCTTAACTCCCAGTCAACTCTGCTTACTCTTCTTATCTCTCTGTTCCTCCACTGTTGTATTTCATGCTTCCTTTTCTCAGTTTGATTTCCTCTGTTCATGTGTTTTTCCCCGTCAATTCGTTCTTCACTGGATATTTCGAATGCGTGCCAATATCTTGCATGGCATTCAACTTCCTCCCTGAGCCTGCAAACGGTTATGATGGTGAAGAAAATATGATTTTACAGAGGTCTCTGGGTTTGAAAATGGGAGAGGCACATAAAGTTTGTTTGAAATGTTATATCACTATATTTTTCTAAAAAAATGATTGTTTTCTCATGTGTTGACCTTTGATTGAGATGCCCTCGTGGCTTAGTCCTTCTGACTTATTATGCATACTTTCTCAACGGTGTATACCTCCACGTTCTCGGCTTTACTCATTACCATAAACCATGTCTGTTGTTCTACTTATGTCACCATATACCCATACCTTCATACCACCAGAACACATCATTGCTCCATCTCATGCCCATCGAAATGTATTATTGTCTGATTGCATGACCTTGTGCCCATTGGAATGCATCATGGCTCCATCTCATATTCATTATTATGTCACTGAAACACATCATAATGCCATATGTGACCATACTTTTGCATTTTGTTGGATGATTTTCATTTCATTGCATCGTTTGATTGGCATTTCATTGCATCATTGAGACTTTACACTTCGTGGTATCATTTTTATTATGTGTTTGATTATGTCTCATCGAAATTCATTATTTTGATTTGTTATGACTTATATCATTTCATAATATGTGTTTTCCATTATTTTTTAATTCAATTTTAAAATGACCCTAACATGGTCATATTTAAAATTAAATTTTATGATACTAACTTTTGGTGTGTTTTTGTAGGTCAATCTAGGGCTTGACTATTGAGCCCTCTATTTCTAATCCATTTTCTCTAAGAAAATGCCTAGGGTTAATGTGATGTGGTATATGGAATATGAAATAAAATATGGTATATGGATATGGATAAGAATATAATTAATAGGAATACAATGAGTAGAATAATGAAGGTGGTGAAATGTAGGTAAAATATGCATATCAAGTACTAAATTAGTCATAACAATCTCTAGAAAAGAAAAGAAAAAATAAAAATTGAAATTTCAGGGGAAAAAAAATTACTCCCATAAAGTATTTGATGATGTCTTGTGGTCAAATGATAGCTGATAATGGCTTTGATGGCTCTTCTAGGATAGATTGCAATGTAGACTTATTTATGCTTCATGTTTTCACATCCGTCATTGATTCAGGATCTTTGAAGGTTGATGTTGTTCAGGTCCCTTCTGCAATTTGTACTTGATGATTCAGGTCCCTTCTGACATGTATTTTTTTGAATGTTGCATATGTCATATAATACATGTTTCTTCTAACATTTTAGGTCCCTTCTGCACAATATTTTCAATGATGTTTCAAGTCCCTTCTGACATGCAATTCAAGTTCCTTCCGCAATTTGGGTAATCAAACTTTTCGCTGTAATTCAAGTTCCTTTTGCAACTTCCCCCTTACTTATGTGAAGACTTGTCCTCAAGTCTTGTAATTTTTTGGAGGATTAATTCTACAAAATCAAATTAAAGTTAGAGTAAAACAAGATAGAGAATTCATACAGGCCAAACAAGTTCATTTTCCTCTATGAATTCAAGTTTGCTTTGTGCCAATTTCATGGGTTTTCACAAGCAAACTTATTATTATTATTATTATTTTATTATTTTATTGTTTTTTTTATTATTCTTCTGGAATAATGGAAGGCATATTACTATGTTGTTCCATTATTTCCAGATTAGTATCTGTTGAAATTATTTCATAAAGTCTTCTTTATTTATAGGCTTATTGTAGACTTTAAGCCTATTTCTGTTAACTACAAATGAAATAGATGCTTCATCAATTATTTTTATTTTGACAACTCATTATCAAAGATCTCTTCTATCTCATAGGGCCACATCCAATGAGTTGTAAACTTTGCCTTGAAATATTTAAACTTGGAGTCAAACAATAATGCCCAGTCTCCTTTTTTGAATGTTTTGTTCTTGATGAATCGATCATGCCATTTTATCCTTTGCTGTTACACAAGAGATGTGTGCTCCACTGCTTGTTGTCTTATTTCATCCATTTGATTCAATTCCATTACAATTGGTCCCACAAAGTCTAGAGCCCATTGCTCACATAGCTCTATGAATACTTGTGGCTTAAGTGGAATTTCATCTGATACTATTGGCCTTCCTTCTCTTTGGCAACTGTCACAACTTTTTACATAGTCTTTGGAATCCTTGAAGACTGTTGGCCAGTAGTAGCCAAGTTTTAGCACCTTGTAAGTTGTTCGCTTGTCTGCAAAATGACCACCACATGGATCGTCATGACATGCTTTCAAAATTTGTAAGATTTCATCTTCTCTAACACATTTTCTTATTATCATATCAGAACTAGTATAAAAGAGATCAACATTGATCTAGCTATATCTAGCACTTTCTCTAATTATTTTTATTTTTTGTTTCTTTGTGAAGTGGGATGGCAATTTTCCAGAAGATAAATAGTTTGTTATATCTACAAACTCATGGTGTTTGGCAGTTATTGCAAATAGATGTTCATCTGGGAAATTATCTGAAATAGGATTATGATCGCCAGGTATATGAAGCCTTGAAAGACAATCAACTACTTGATTGTCTTTACCTAGTCGATATTGATTTGTAATGCTAAATTCCTACATTAACAATAGCCATCTTGTAATTCTTCCATTTGTGGTTGCTTTATTCATTAAGTATCTGATGGTTGAATGGTCTGTGTGAATGAATACTTGATAGCATGTTATGTAATGCCTGAATTTATTTACTACATGTACGATAGCTAACATTTCTTTTTCTGTAACTATGTAGTTCAATTTTGTTGGTGTTAAGTTTTTAGTTATGAAATATATAGCATAATTGAACTAGTTTTGTTTCTATCCAAGTGATGCACCTATGACTGTATCAAATGCATCAGTGGAGATATGCAATGGTAAAGACCAAGTTGGTCCTCGAAGAATGGGGGCAACTGATAATTTTTTTGTTTCAAAAATTGAAATGCATTTTGACAATGGTTTGTCCATTGGAATTCAACATCTTTTGCAAGTAACTTGAATAGAGGTGGAGCTATTTTACTGAAATTTTCAATAAATCTCCTATAGTAGCCTACATAACACAAGAAACTTCTTACTTCCTTTTGAGTTGTAGCTGGCATTAAATTCACAATGACTTGTATTTTTGCTTGGTCCACCTTAATTCCTGACGAGGAAATATGGTGCCCCAATACTATCCCTTCTGTTAACATCATGTAGCATTTTTCATTACTTAGGGATAGATTTGTATCTATGCATTGTAGGTTTTAACCCCGTACAGAAATTACTTGCATACGAATTCTAAATCACAGGAAAAATAAAAATGCGAGAGCATAACACATAAAACATGTATACACAGAGATTTCCCACTGGATCCCAAAATCGAGATTACCAGCTTGATTTTTCATTATGTTCCTTTCAATGTTACAATACATAAATATACATGCCGAAGCATCCAATACCATGGACCGAAAAACCATCGCGTCCAAAACCATGGACCGAAAACCATTGCGTCCAAAAAACATGTGTGAAAATCATGCACAAAACCATAGGTGGGTCCCCCAACCTAACATAGGGTCCAAAACCAAAATTTTCTGGGGCGCTGCCCCGAACCCCATAAAGTGGGGTTACGGGTACCCCTCAAACCCCCTGTTAACTATGTGGAAAGAATATAACACAACCCAACATGCATCTTTTCAAAACTTTCTCAAGATTTTTCAAACAATCGTCAAATGTGTTTCCATATACAGTGAAATCATCCATATAGACTTCTACATATTCATGGATCAGATCAACAAATATTTCAAGGACTGCTCTTTGGAAATTAGCAGGTGCATTACACAACCCAAAAGGAAAAGCATTGTATGCATATGTTCCCCATGGGCAAGTAAATGTTGTTTTGTCCTAGTCTTCCAATGTTATCCTAATCTGATTATACCCACTAAATCCATCTAGAAAAGAAAAGAACTTCTTCCCAGCTAATGAATCTAGTACCTGATCAATAAATGGTAGTGGGAAATGATATTTTAATGTGGCTTTGTTCAATTCCTTGAAATCTACACATATTTTCCACTTCCCATTTTTCTTTGGCACTGTAGGACAGAACACCAAAGGACACCGCTCACAAATAGATCACATATCAATACACCAGTATTCTTGACGTGGTTAAAAACCTCAAAGAGGGAAACAATCCACGGCCTGAGCCAATGCAGCCACTTCAGGCAATTTATTAATAAAAGAATGAAATTTTACATGATCTTCACTCATAAACAGTTACCCTACAAATGACCCTCCATCCTCTTTAAATAGAGATCATGGACCAATCAGGTGTTAAGACACAAATCAAGTGTTGGTAATACCAAGGAGAGAATGAACCGTCAGATCACTTCATGTCTAGAACATATTGTGACCGTTAGATTGCAAGTTACAAAAGTACATAGTAAAGAAACACACTTTACCTAACTCTACACTAGACCAAGTTATACTTAACTATTTCCTATGTGTCAGAATATCCTAACATCCCCCCTTAAAAACAACTTGCGATAGGATTGAAGGATGTACAAATATGACACCATAGGAGAAGGAAGGAGGAATTAGAGCCTATCCCCCCTTAGTGACAACTTCCTGAACTCCAACCATAAACCGAAGTTTAGTAAACTTCGCCTCTATGAGATCCTTTGTAAAGATGCCTGCAACTTGATCATTTGTTGAACAATATTTCACTTCAAGAACATGGTCATGAATGAGCTTTCTGATGAAGTGTGCAGTTCAATGTGTTTTTTGCACTGATGTTGGACTAGATATTTGCATAGTTGAATGTCACTTTGATTATCACACCAAAGTGTAGTTGGATGTTGCTACTGAAAACCAAACTCTGACAGGATTTGATGGAGCCACAGGGCTATCTTACTAGCTTCTACAACACCACGATACTCTGCTTTTGTTGAAGAAAGAGAAATGGAACTTTGTTTCTTGTAAGCCCATGTAATAGATCTTGAACCAAGAGTGAACACATTACTTTCAATAGACTTTCGATCATCAGGGTCACCAGCCCAATCGGAATCAGTGAAACCAACCAATAGAGGAGATGCTTCTACACTGTAATGAATCCCAAACTGAATTGTACCTCAAACATAATGAAGTATTCTTTTAGTTGCTTTCCAATGACTTTCATGTGGGTTTTGCATAAACCAAGCAATAAGTACAACAGCAAAGGAAAGGTCAGGACGAGTATGGGTCAGATACAAAAGTTTTCCTACAAGTTGATGGTATAAGTTAGCATCAACTTCAGGGGAAGTACAAGTGACTGAAATTTTGGCTCCAGACTGAAAGAGAGAAGCGGTTGGATTATAGTCTTCCATGTGAATATAGCATAGAATATCATAGACATACTTGGACTAGGAAAGGGAAATAGCTTCCTTGGATTGCCAGACTTTAAGACCAAGAAAATAATGCAAGTGTCCTAAGTCTGTCATTTCAAACTCCTTTTTAAGGCTTGACTTCACATGGTTTATAAGGTTGGGATCACTACTAGTAAGGATAAGATCATCAACATAAAAAACAAGAATGATAAGAGACTTTCCCACTTTCTTGTTGTAGACAGTATTGTCAGAATGACACCTAGAAAAGCCAGTTTCTAAAAGAAAGCTATCCATTTTGGCATACCAAGGGGCTTGCTTGAGACCATAAATGGATTTCTTAAGCCAACATATAAGGCTAGAGTCTGTTTGTATAAAACCAGTAGGTTGTTCCATATATATTTCTTCATGCAAGTCCCCATGCAAGAAGGCAGATTTAACATCCATCTGGTGGAATTCCCATTTGAAAGAGGCAGCAAGGGAAAGAACAAGGTAGATAGAGTTCATTTTGGCAACAGGGGAGAAGGTTTAAGTATAGTCAATGCCTTCAACTTGTGAAAAACCCTTAGCAAAAAGACGAGCTTTATGTTTATCAACTTTTCCATCTAGTCCATACTTGGTTCTATAAACCCATTTACATCTAATAAGTTTTCGTCCCTTTGGAAGAGGAACAAGATCCCATGTATCATTTGCCAATAATGAATGATATTCTTCATTCATAGTTGTGTTCGAATCTAGATGGCCTGAAGCTTCTGCAAAGGTGTCAGGATCATAATTGGCTGAAGCTTGAGCCAGTAAAGAAGAGGCTCTATTGAACTGAGAACATGTATGTCGTTGATCTGTAGGATCACCAGCAAGAGCACCTATTGCATCCCAAGTAGCACGGACCCATTTTGGAAGCTGAGGAACTGAAGGAGGATCCTAAGAAGGTGGGGGAGCATTTCCATCCTCGTTGTCATCATCTGAAGAAGAAATATTTTTAGAAGTAGAAGGGATAGAGAGAGGTGGCACATCCGCCAAACTAGGCTCGTAGGCTAATATATTTTCAGCCAACTTTACATCTCTTCTAATGATAACATTTTTGGACTTAAGTGGAATAAGTCTATATCCTTTGACATATTCAGAATATCCAACAAAAATACATTTTCACTCTTAGGTTCTAAAGCTTTATGTTTCTCATCTGGAATATGAGCCCATGCTTCACTTCCAAAAACACGAAAGTGACTTACATCTGGTTTAATTGAGCTCCATGCTTCTTTTGGAGTGGTATTCTTTAAAACCTTAGTAGGAGTGTGATTTATTATGTAATTTGCACAGTTAATTGCTTCTTCCAAAAATTAAGACTAAGTCCTTAGATTGAAGCATACAATTAGCCATTTCCTTTAAGGTGCGATTCTTCCTTTCAGCTACACCATTTTGTTGTGGAGTATATGGAACAGTGTGTTGCATTTGAATTCCATTCTCAGTGCAAAATTTGATGAATTTGTTGTTAACATATTCTCCTCCATTATCAGATCTTGGCTTAAGAATTTGATGTCCAGATTGTTTTTCAACAAAGGCCTTAAAGGCCAAGAACATGTTAAACACTTCACTCTTGAGTTTTGAGAAGTATACCCAAGTGCATATGGAGAAATCATCAATGAAATTTAAGAAATACTTGTAGCCATAGAATGAAACAACTGGAAGTGGGTTGAGGAATGCCAAGAGCCACTTTTTTCAAAACTATCCTGATCTTAAAAATGATGTAGCTAGGGCTACCGGAAACCTTTTCGCGTGAAACGAAAGGGGTTCCTCACTGGAACAGATGCTCCTAACACAATAGAGCAGTCCTCTCAACCTGAAAGCAGTCAGAAATAGTAGATCTAGGAAACGACTACCGGATGCAGTTGTATCGACTTGAGATTTGGATCACCAATGGATACAACCCTCAAATAGCTTTGATACCATGTAGGAATTTACATGGTAAGTTCCTCAGAAAAAACACCAAAGGACACTATTCACAAACAGATCACAGATCAATACACTAGTATTCTTGACGTGGTTAAAACCCTCAAAGGGGGAAACAGTCTACGGCTTGAGCCAACGCAACCACTTCAGGCAATTTATTAATAAAAGAATGAAAATTTACATAAGCTTCTCTCATGAACGGTTCCCCTAAAAATGACCCTCCATGCTCTTTAAATAGATATCATGGACCAGTTGGATGTTAAGCCATGGATCAAGTGTCGGTAATACCGAGGAGAGAATGAATCGTCGGATCACTTCATGTCTAGAACATATCGTGATCGTCGAATTGTAAGTTACAAAAGCACATAGTAAAGAAACACACTTTACCTAACTCTACACTAGACAAAGTATACTTAACTATTTCCTATGTGTCGGAATATCCTAACAGGCACTATCACTAAGGGAGAAACCCATTGACTACCAGAAATAGGATAAATGAATCCAACTTGTAATAGTTTATGTAATTCTTCTTTCAATATTTCCTTCATCATGGGGTTCATCCTCCTTTGAGGTTGTCGTACTGGTTTGATATGATCATCAAAATAGATGTGGTGGATGCATGTGTTGGGATGAATTTCTTGCATGTCTGTGTAATCCCAGGTAAAAGCTTTTGAATATTTCTTTAACAATGCTATTACCTCTTGTTCTTGTGATGATTGTAAGTTATTACCAATATTCAAATTCTTTCTAGGATAAATTTCAACGATTTTACTTTTTGAATTGGTAATTGAGTTAACAGGAAAAATATTTGTGAATGAATCTTGCAATGATTGAATTATGCAGGTTTCCTTAAAACAATGATTCAAAATATTACTTGCAGCTTCATACTGAGTTACTCTAAGATGCTCTGAAATATTTGGTTCTGAGATGAAAAGATCTAATAAATCTTCATTCTCTTCTTCTTATCTAAAGTCAAAGACTTGGTTAATACTAAGAACTGAATTAATTTATTGTTGTTCTTTTCCTTCAAGCCATGATAATAAAGAAGGTGCTTGTGCTGGAGAATAAAGTGTGATGTGTTTTTTTTCATCCCCGTGTGCAATAATCATACTTCCCGATCTACATCCAATAAAGGCATCTGCAGTGGCTAACCAAGTCTGCCTAAAATTAGAGGATGTCCCCCTAAGTTTGTTTTTGGCTGCAAAATGAGGAATTCTAGAGGATACTCCTATGAATCCCGAGATACAAAAATATCTTTTAATATTCCTTCTGGTACAACATCAGATCTATCTGCTAACTCTAAAATGGTAGTTGCACATCTAAAGTTGTTTAAGTTTAAATGTTTCATAGTCTTTGTAGTCATAACGTTTATAGCTTCTCCCAAATCTATTAAAGTGTTTGAAATTGAAAATTTATCAATTGAAATAGTAACCATATGGATACCAGGGTCAATATATTTTTCGATTGTTGTCTTTGTAGACATGAGGCTAGCTAGTTTTCCATTGAATTGGATTGTAGTAGGATCCTTTTTCTTTTTACCAGTTTTCTGTTAGGTCCTTGTAATATTAGTGATCCCCCCCATTACTATTGTCTTTGTATCCATTATTGTTATTATTGTGCCCCTATTGTCCCCATATTGTTATTATTGTGCCCCATAGAATCCCTCTATTGTTATTTTTGTGCCTTTATATTATTATTGTTAGGTTGGCTTGGTTATATTGTGACCCCATAGACTCCTATATATAGAAAGGAGGTTTTGTCATTTGAATCACCTAAGAATTGTTCATTTGTGTAATGTAAAGGAGGTTGTCCCCTAGAAGAGGCTTATTTCGAAGGCGTTGATCTATCTTTTCTATCTTTTTGTGAGTTGGTTTCATAACATTTGGTATCAGAGCTTTGGATTCTAGGGTTTCGTTGCTCCAAACAGGTCATCGTGCCATTTTCGCTATAACTTTTTTTCCTCGACGTTTCAGAAGCTAAAAAAAACCCATTTGGGCCAAAATAGTTCTGAATTTCAGGTCCAAATTTCAGAGTTATTATTGCTATATTTGCGGAGATATGATCTGAGGCAGTTGGCATTTTTGCAAGCTCCCGAATTACATTCCAAACAGGTGACCTGGGGAAAATCGTCATAACTTTTGTTTTGAGCATTAGATTGAAATCTCGTAAGAAGTTTTAGAAATAGGACAACCTCTAGTTTTCGGTGTATCAGTTTCAGGTACTAAGGTCGAAACAGTGACACGTGGCATGTCATATAAGTTCGCTCTACTGAACTAGTCTATAATTAGGTCATCATGGGATATTTGGCATAACTCTTCCTTGGAGAATCCAATTTTGATCAAACTGGTGGCATTGGAAAGAGGACACAGAGGGCTACTGCAAGTCACGATTTCAAAACTGGGAGATCCAAAATTACATAGGTACGTCATATTCAATATCAAGATCCTACAAGTGAAAAAAGGTGTGTATTTTTTAAATTTTTGCATAAGGTTGGTTTGAAAAATTAGTTTGAAGGAATTCAAAAGGGCATAGTGAAGCCTTATTATCTGTAATTGATACCCCAAAGAAAGAAAATGGAAACACCTAGTAAGAAACCTGAAAGATCTAGCATGACTCATGAAGAAGAGGAAGAAATGCAACATGATATATCAATATTACGAAACCAAGTGCAACAAATTTCACTCGCACATAAGGTAACAGAAAATAAGATGGATGGTTTAAAGAAAGACATAGAAGCTAAGATGAATGGTTTAAAGAAAGGCATAGAAGCTAAGATGAATGACTTGGAAGCTAAGATGGACGACGTGGAAACTAAGGTGGACGGCGTGGAAGCTAAGTTGGATGGCATGGATGCTAAGATGAAAGGAATGGATGATAAGATGGATGAATTGAAGATAAATTTGAATAAGTTGCTACAAGAAATGGTCACCAATGGTGAAAGGGTAGTAAAGGAAACTCATGATGAGAACAAAATAAATGTTAATCATGAATTCATAGACTCTAATGTTGGATTGAAGACCCACCATGTTCCAAAAATTGATATGAGGAAGTTTGATGGCAAGGATCCCAAAACATGGATATTGCAGATGGAGCAATCTTTCAATCCCTATAATGTGCAAAACACACAAAAGGTATGTATTGCAACTTTATATTTGGAACCAAATCAGTTTGTATGGTATCGATGGCTTTTCTCTCGTAAACAAATTGTCACTTGGACAATTTTTACGAAAGAAATGATGGCACATTATGAGGATACAAAAAGAAACACCTTTTTTAGCCAATTGAGAAATCTCAAACAAAAGGGTTCAATGATGGAGCACATTGAGGACTTCCAAAAATTGAACATAAGGGTAAAAGATATTCCAGAGGAGCATAGGATTGATGTGTTCATAGGGACTTTAAAGGATAATATCCAACATGATGTTCGCCTTTGGGAACCTGATTCATTAGAGGAGGCATTCAGGTTAGCAAGAAAAATGGAAAGCAAAATTATGGCAACCAAGAAGCATACCACTCACAACTATAAAGATGGAAGTGTTGTTTCCCCTAGCCTTCCACAACCTATAAGGTTGACACCACAATAATTGGAAGAAAAAAGATCAAAAGGGATTTGTTACAGTTGTGATAGCAAATACACTAAAGGTCATAAGTGTGATAAGAAGAAATTATTCTACATAGATTTTGAAGAGGAGGAATAAAAGGAACAAGAAATGTCAAAAGAAGGGGATATACTCCAAGAACAAATCCTAGATAAACAAGAAATGAATTCGACCATATCTTGTAATGCATTGGTTGGAATTACCACTCCTCAAACTATCAAGATAGAAGGGCATATCAAGAAGAAAAAGGTAATAGTGTTGATTGATTTGGGAAGTACCCATAATTTTATTCATTGTAAGATAGCAAAGGAATTGAATTGCTTCCTATATCCAGCACCAGAGTGTCAAGTGATGGTTGCAAGTCGAGGAACCATAAATTTCTCTGGAAAGTGCCATAATATCAAGTTATCCATGGGAGAATATGTATTGAATATCCCAATTCTTTCCATTCTAGTGGGTGGTGCTGATGTTGTACTAGGAATCCAATGGCTACAATCCTTGGGTACAATAGCTTTTAATTTTCAAGAACTTTTCATGAAATTTTTTGTGGAAGGAAAGGAAGTTGAATTAAGGGGTATGCAGGGAAACTGGGAAAGATAATAAGCTCTAACGGTATGACAAAGCTTCTAAAGAAGGAACAACAAAGTGTAATTGCACAATTATGTTCGCTAGAGGTTCCCACATCGAAATCATCTATTTCTCTAGATCTCCAAAAAGTCTTGAACAATCATTCCAAGGTATATGAGACTCCCAAAGGTCTCCCACCTATTCGTGATCATGATCATGATATTCATTTGATTCCAGGAAGTGTTCCTCCAAACATCAGGCCGTACAGATATCCCCATGCCCAAAAGAGTGAAATTGAACATATGGTTGTAGAAATGCTAGAGGCTGGTATAATTCAACCTAGTCAAAGTTCTTTCTCTGCTCCAGTAGTATTGGTGCACAATAAGGATGGATCATGGTGGATGTGTCCAGATTATAGGGAGCTCAAAAAGCTCACTATTAAAGATAAGTCTCCTATTCCTGTCATTGATGAATTATTGGATGATTTGCATGGATCAATTTACTTCACCAAGTTGGATCTTCGTTCAGGATATCATCAAATCATAATGAAGACTCAAGACATTCCAAAAACAGCATTTTGAACTCATGAGGGTCATTATGAATTTTTGGTCATGCCTTTTGGCCTTACTAATGCACCTTCTACATTTCAAGGTTTTAAGAATTCCATTTCAAACCCTTCCTTAGAAAATTTGTGTTAGTATTTTTTGATGATATACTAATCTATAGCAAGTCTTGGAAGGATCATGTCCAACATGTTGACATGGTGCTCAAACTATTAGAGGAGAAACAATTATATGCAAAAATCTCCAAATTTTTCTTTGGAGTACAAGAGGTGGAATATCTGGGTCATATCGTATCTCATGAAGGTGTTAAGGTAGACCCTAACAAAATTAAAACCATTAAGGAATGGAAAATCCTCACATCCTTAAAGCATCTACAAGGATTTCTCAGGTTGACAGGGTATTATCACAAGTTTGTTAAGAATTATGGGAGAATAACAGCACCTCTAACAATGTTATTGAAGAAAGATGAATTTTCATGGACTCCAGAAGAAACGAAGGCTTTTGAACATCTTAAAGAGGCAATGTGCCAAGCACCAGTCTTAGCTACACCGGAATTCACAAAAACCTTTATTGTGGAATGTGATGCCTCAAGAAATGGAATCGATGTTGTTTTAATGCAAGAAGAAAGACCCATTGCTTTCAAAAGTAATCCAATCAAAGGAAAGTATTTACACAAAGCTATTTATGAGAAGGAAATGTTGGCAATACTACATGCACTTAACAAATGGCGACCCTACCTAATGGGAAGACACTTCAAGGTAAAAACAGATCATGATAGTATTAAATACTTTTTAGAACAAAGATTATCTTCAGAAGAGCAGCAAAAATGGGTCACAAAGATGTTGGGTTATGACTTTGAAATCATCTACAAAAAAGGGAAGCAAAATGTTGTGGTAGATGCACTCTCAAGAAAGGATGAGGATGTGGAAGCATTTCTTTTCACTATTTCTATTATCCAACCAGATTGGATAAAAGAAGCAAGGGATGAATGGAATAATGACGAGGAAGTGTGGGCACTCATTCAAAAGATACAACAAGATCCTAGTACATCTGATACATTTATCTAGAAAAATGATTCGTTATGGTATAAGGATTGGGTATACCTATGTAAGAATTCCTAACTCAAACAAAAGATTCTTAGGGAATTTCACACCTCTCCCTTAGGAGGGCACTCAGGATTTCTAAAAACCTACAACAAGGTTGAGAAGGATTTTTGTTGGGATGGCCTTAAATCGGATATTCAAAAGTTTGTGGCGGAATGTTTGGTTTTCCAACAAAATAAAGTTGAAACAATTAAGACTCTAGGACTATTACAACCTTTATCCATTCCGAGGAGGTTTCAATGGATTTTATGATAGGTTTACCCAAGTCCGAAGGAAAGAGTGTTATCATGGTGGTAGTGGACAGACTTACCAATTATGCACACTTTTGTGCATTATCTCATCCATTTAAAGTGAGTACAGTTTCTACTGCATTTATGGAAACAATTCAAAAGCTACATGGAAACCCAAAGATTAAGGGTTGGGATGTTCGCCCATTAAAGCGGTACGTGATCTGGGTTCATAACGTCTTGGACAATTCAGTCCATATTCGGGTGCGGGTTGTAAGTGATAGAGATCCCATTTTCACTGGAAATTTTTGGACAGAATTATTTTTCTTTTTTCTTATGTAGTTAGTTAGCTCATAGCTCATCTTATCATCCTCAATCTGATGGGAAAAACTGAGATAGTAACAAATGTTTGGAAGGATATCTTTGTTGCTTTGTATCTAATAAACAAACACAATGGGTCAAATGGTTGCCTCTGGCTGAATGGTGGTATAACACTTCCTTCCATACTTCAAAAAAAATGACCCCATTTATGGCACTTTATGGATATCATCCACCATCCATCACATCATATTTAAGAGAAAATTCTTTAAAGATTCAAGTAGTGGAAGATCACATCAAGCATCAGCAACAAGTTCTCCAACTCCTAAAGGATAACCTCACCTTGGCACAAAATAGAATGAAACATCAAGTAGATCAACATCGCAGCGAAAGAAGTTTTGATGTAGGTGATTGGGTATTCCTATGGCTACAGCCATATAAACAAATGTCCCTCAAGCAAACTAAGAAGGATAACAAATTATCACCAAAGTATTATGGTCCATACAAGGTGTTGCAAAAGATAGGTATTATGGCATACAAATTGGAGCTTCTTATAGCTTCTCAGTGCACCTAGTTTTCCATGTTTCATTCTTAAAGAAGGTTATAGGTGACAAGCTTCCAGTTCAGACAATATTGCCATAACTTGATGGTGAAGGAAAAATCATATTGGAACCTGAAGCAGTCAAAGAAACAAGAACTCGATAGCTATGAAATAGATCAATTTTAAAGTATCTCATCAAGTGGAAGAACCTACCCGCTAAAGACTCCACATGGGAGGATGAGAATTTTATGCAGAAGCATCCAGAACTACTCAAGTGTTGAGGACAACACTTTTTTGAAGGAGAGGGGCATGTTGGGTCCCTATAATATTAGTGGTCCCCCATTACTATTGTCTTTGTATCCCTTATTGTTATTATTGTGCCCCTATTGTCCCCATATTGTTATTATTGTGCCCCATAGAATTCCTCTATTGTTATTTTTGTGCCTTTATAGTATTATTGTTAGGTCGGCTTGGTTATATTGTGACCCCGTAGACTCCTATATGTAGAAAGGAGGTTTTGTCATTTGAATCATCTAAGAATTGTTCATTTGTGTAATGTAAAGGAGGTTTCCCCCTCGAAGAGGCTTATTTCTAAGGCGTTGATCTATCTTTTCTATCTTTTTGTGAGTTGGTTTCATAACATTTTCTTGATGCATAACTCCTTTATTATTTTAGCATAAATTGGAATTTCTTTTATTGCCTGTAACAAAGGAATTTTGACATAAGTATTTTTCAATTCATCCAAAATATCAAATTCAAGAAGATACATTTGAATTTTCTGCTCTGTTAACCTCTCCAAATAGGGTGGTGTTTGAGTTATTATAGTTTTTCCTTTCTGACTTTGATTTTCTGAATGTGATGTTCTAGGTTGTTCTCCTTGTTCAGTTGCTTCATCTATGATCGGAGGAGAATTTTTATGCAATACTTTCCCAGACCTTAAATGGACATCATTTGTGGGAAGAACAGAGTGTGTTGGAGAATATGTTGCTTCTTCCACATTGTATGCAGGTTTATCCATTTTGTTACTCAGATTTGCTACTGGCTGATCTGGTAGTTGAGTTGGTCTAGGCTGGTTCGAAGGCAGCTGAAGCTGTTGTGGTTGAGTTAGTAATGGTGCAGTATTTTGTTGTGGAAATGGCATGGGTTATGGATATTGCTGAAACTGTTGGTATGGAAATGGTTGTTGATGTTGCTATTGGTATTGTTGTTGGTATTGTTGAGGATACATTTGTTGAAGTGGTTGGTTTCCATAACTATATCCTCTCCAACATTTTTTAAGTTGGTTTTGATATTGTTGTGGAGGCCAAGCTTGCCATGGCATTGGGGTATTCCATGAACTTTGAGGAGGATCCTGATAGTTTTTTTAGGAAATTGCTAAGGAATCCTTGGCTGCCAAGGTCTTCTTGGTGCCACATAGTAAAGACCATCTGCCCCTTGTACTTCTTCCATTGAATTCATTTGCAATTCTTTCAACTTTAGACAGTTTTCTATTGAATGGTTTTCCGTGCAAGGCCACATACTTGAATACTATCCAAAGGACATTCTCTTAATGGGTGTTTCTTCCTAAATTTGGTACAAAAGGTTGCTAATATTTGCTCTTGTTATTATTTCTTTTTGTTAACTTTCAAAACATCTACTTGTGTCCCTAATGTGCTTAGAATATCAGTTTTGAAGTTTTCCAACAAGCTCCCTATCTTTGCTCTTGTTACCCCTCCTACTATTGATCTTGAAGCTTTTGAACTAATATCTCTCCTTCCAGTTTTTTATCTTCCTCTAGAATATTTTTGACATAGTTCTGCAATTTCATTAAATGGCAAGTTTGAAATATCACCTTTGCCCATTACATTCAAAATGTCAAGATATTCATCTCTTATACCTTTAAGAAATATTGTATGAATGGTATCAAGGTTCAGAGAGTGTTGTTTAGATTTTTTAAGATTGTAAGAAAATATTTCCAAATACTCTTCTAAACTTTCATATTCTTGTTGTGTCATTCTAAAAACATCCTCTTTCGAATCCCTAGGCCTACAATAAGCTTGATACTTTTTAAGAAATATTTTCTTAATGTCATCCCAAGAAGTGATTGTACGTTCTCCTAAACCCATAAACCATTTTAACGTTGTTGCTTTCAAAGTAGCAGGAAAGAGGTGAAGCTTGTGTGTGTCATCTGTGTATCCATAATTTCTACACAAGTTATCGAATTCAAGCATTAATGAGTCAGGATCTTCTGTTGACATTCCATAAAAGTTAGGCAATACAAAAGGTGGAATGTTTTTCATTTTCACTTCTTCTCCTAATATTGCACTTGTATCTAATATTGGAAAGTCAAAAGTAGCTTCCTGATTATTAGTATTTTCTTGTTCATTATCATTTAGTCTTGTGTTATCATACTATGTTTTCCTTTCTTCTTCTCTTTTTCTTTCAGCTTCTCTTCCCTCCTCTTCCTCTCTTTGTCTTCTCCATTCTCTCTGTTGTTTTTTATATTGAAGTCTTTGTTCTGGAGTGAGGATAGTGGATCCTTGTCCTTATTTTGTCATAGTTTCAACATTTATAGCAATTTGAGGTTCAAGTTGTTTTTTGTTTTCGAAAATAGGTTGATCTATTGGTTCAAGAATGGGCTGATCTATTTGTTTAACAATTTTCCTTGTTTCCTTTTGTTTTTTTGCAGTTGGTGTTGCTTTTGGGGTTTGTTTAATTTTTACTTCCAAGGCTAACAAGGTTTGTTGTTCAATTAAAGTCAATATTTGTCTTGTTCTTTGTTTCTCTTCTAATTCCTCTAGAGTTGGTTTATCAGCAACCGGTGTAGTTAGTTCTGATGGTTAATTTTTTGGGGTTTTTGCTTAATGAATCTACTTTTCTGATCTCTATCTCTAGGCATAAAGAAACATAACTAAAAGAAAAAACTAAATTTTTGTTATTTTTGTTATGTTTTTATTTTTATATTTTGTTTTTATCCTCTAATTGACTATGTTGATGAATGCTTCCTCAGCAATGGCGCCAAAATGTTGCGCTAATTTATAGAGTAAATTAACACAAGTATTTCATTATCAATTCGGGTTTGTAGAACTTAGAAGCATGTCCAAAGTGTATGGATATCAACTATAATTAGCTTTAGAAGATAAATTATGGAAACTGAAAGAAATTCATTATAAACTAATTAGAAGTGCATATTACAAATATAAAATTCAACTAAATAATTTCTAATTCATTATGTAATAAGTAGGAGAAGTGGCTCCTAACTTAGGAGAACCAGATTTGTCCTTCTTCTAGAATACTACTTTATGAACATAAATCAAAAACCATTAATGGACAATAGATTAAGATGCATAAACAAATAATGGAAGAGGCTTCTAACTAAGGAGGTCCTTTCTATTCTTCATTACAAATTCATTCATCATTAATGCCATTGTTTGAAAACTGAAAATTTTGAAAATCACTTGAAAGCAAGAAAGATGAATTTTAGTTTCTATTCATTAATCCAATAGAAGGAGGGTTCAACTTGAACACTGAGTTGTCCCTTCATATAAATATGATGAATAAACCAAGATTCATCAGCAAACATAATAAATCATCATACATCAAATCAAATAAACAAATCTGAAGCAAAACTAGTTTATGAAAGTCAAGCTAGATTAACCATGAAATGTACTTAGCTTGGAGTGGGGGCCCTCCACCCTTTCCTTGAACACTTGAAGAGATTATCAGCTACTGCAAACTCAGTCAATCATCCACACCATTGAACAGCAAAATGAAGATAGAACAGGTTCCTCCAATTAACTCAAAGTGTTCAGAAGTCTCAGTATGAAATTATGCAGATTCTACATACATAAGCCTTCAATGTTTTGTCTTAAATAGAAAAATATGAAACAAACTAATCTAAAATGTCTCTAACAGCTATGTCTATCCATATACTATCTATCCAAGTTGAACTCATCCATCGCATCACTAAAAATATGGAAAATCCCATGAAATCATAAAACTACCCTATTTCCTAGGGATTTCCTAAATGACTGGTCCTGTTTGACCAGCTTTGATTGGGCATGTTTAAGCTTGGTTTGACCGAACCAATAGGATTTAGTTCAATATTAGTTCCCAATCTTTCTAGAAATTTACTCAGCTTGTGCCCTGGTGTCCTACAAATATGACATCCATGAAGCCATTACAGGAATTGTTGATTTTGTCCCAAAATGCACTTAAAATTCAATTTTCCTAAAAACATCTAAAAATTCTAAAACTAAATTTATATACCTGAATATGCATAAATATATCAAAATGGGGTGTATATGATGGCGAATGGATGAATAATATAGAAATTAAGTGTGTTTTCTTAAGCAAAATTGTATAAAAAAAATGAGGGCCAACAAGGCGGGATCCAACAAATAGGAGAGGGGGTATCTCTCTTCCTTGTATTCACTCTCCCTCATGCTTGACTCCTAGTCACGAATATTTCCTGGTCCTTCTAACGACATAGGATTTCACTCATTATTCAACTTCTATGTTTGATAGTTTGAATGACCTTGGAGAGTTAACTCTGCACTCACATATTCCAAGGCCCTAAAGAATTTAAACTTGTTGGTGTTGTTAATGACAAATTAAAAGTTCTAGTTCTTTTTATTAAATCACTTGATTTTACAAGGTTGTTCTTTAAGTCAAAGGTATAATGAGAGTGAAACTTATGATGTGTTTGACACAAAAGAAAACAATAGAAACTTAACTATATGCATGCAGTTATTTTCTTTCGATGAAATGGGATTTCTACTTGGTTCTACAAAAAAACTTATATAAGCAAAATACTTTTTTTTCTTTTCTTTTTCAGAAACACTCCATACACACTCAAAATCTAAAAAGACTAAGAATTTTTATGATGCAAACTAACCTAATGCAAATTTAAATGATGATGCAAGATCCTATGAATACTCATACGATAAGAAAATTTGCTTCTTTATAAGATCAATAAGCCAACTTGACAATAAAAAGGGAAAAAATTTAATAACAAATTTCCCTCAAAACCAAGGAAAACAAATTGAAAAAATTTCACAATTGCTCAAAAACAAAACAAAAGAAACCAAAAAACCAAAAGCTTGGAAAGAAAAACAAAGGCAAAATCTATGTTTTTGTCTTTTTCTTTTGAAAACACAAAAAAAAAAAAAAAAAAAAAAAAAAAAAAAAATCGAGGTCACAAAAAAACTACTAAATTTCAAAGATCAAGAAACAAGCACCAAGAGTCCTTAAACTTCGCAAGTTATAAAACTCATTAATAAATGAAACTTGAAACGAGAAGGACTACAAACTTATACAAACCGATATGAATTGAAGTAAAAGACTTCAACAAACCGACAAAATGTTAGGAAAGAATCTCAAGATTGCCAAAGATACACTCAAAATCAATTGCGAAACAATGATATAGTAGGTGAATAACAGGTAAAACACGTAAACTCCGCATGAATTTAAGGAGATTATTTATTTTTTTGTGTTTTAACACATATAAGCGGGTTGGGTATATACTGACCCGCGTGTACACGCTTTTAACATAGGTCAAAGTAGCGTATGGGAAATAAAACATTTTTTTTTAGAATTTGGACCAAGTCTGGAAAGGAAGGGTTGCTCTAAGCCATAAATAGAGCATGAAATCTACCAAGAGTGGCAAATGGTGTTATAACAGTTTTTCATGTGTGATTGCTAAGTTGTAGCAATCAAGGACAACTATCTCAGGTTGTTTTCAGTTAAACTAGTTCCAACTTTTGGAGGAACTAGTGGAAGGTTAGTTGTGCAGTGGGGCTTCAGTCAAACTCAGTGATCATCTAGTTAATTGATCAATCAAACCAAAATAGTTAGTGCATGCAGAGAATTTGAGTTACCCAGTTGACGTGGATATTCCAAGGAAGTGTGACATCAGTTGTAGACGAGTCTTGAGTGTACAAGTGTTGCATGTAGTCAGATGATCAGCCTAAGGAATTGAGAAATTCAATTAGAGGAATTTCCTAAATAATAGGGACTAATTCCTTAAGGAACAACACAAGAAAATATGAGCTCAAGCCGAGGAAAATTTTAACTAAGTCTGGGTCAGAGACCTGCAATGAGCAGAGAGACAGGTTGTGCAACCGCAAGGTGAGCTCAATTGAAGAAATCAATTGTAATACATCTCTATTCATTTGATTAATGCAAGAAGGCATTGGGGTTTTTAGCAGATTGCTTTCCTCAGATAATAATACTTTTTGCATGTGTGTTATTTCTTCTTGCATGTCTAATATTTTTTTTCTAAATTGTGAATTAATGTCCGCGGAGAAGTAGAGTAGGTTTGTGTCTAGTGATTTTGATTAAAAATTCATGAGAAATTGCAAATATACATCCTAATTTTTATAGCTTAACGGCTTCAAGTTGAACTGTGTCAAGTTTAACAGGGAAGGTATTTCATCAACTTGAATTTCAGGTTGTCCAATTTCAATTGGATGTATGAGAGCTTCAGAAGTAAGACAACTTGGTTCTTTACCCTGCAAACACTCTTCATCGCCTATATTATCAATGACAAAAATTTCATTAGGTAATGAATTTGAAGGAGGATGTGGAATTTCACAGGAATTAATCATCTCTTCAAGGGCTTGATACTTTTCTTGACTCACAAAAGTTGGAAAGAAAATATTATGGATAAGATTTGGCTAATATACAACTAGTAGATTATCACGATGATCATTAGAATCAAGATTCGTTTCAGATTGGAATTGTTGCAGAGAAGCATAAACTAATCGCTAAAATTTTTCAATCAAATACATCCAATCCAAATCTCTTTCAGGAAATTTATAACAAATATGAACAAACCTATCAGCAAAATCCTCTAATGATTTCGGGTTTCATTCTAAGGTGATTTATCCTTTTAGACACATCTTGATGATTGTACCTGTTAAAATATTTATGGAGCTAATTGATGAGTTGCTCAAACAAAAGGTTGAAGTGGTTAGTAACGTGTGGCACTAATGCTTGACGCAACCTTTGAGCATGAGGGTGAAAAATATGCCAATAAAATATTGACAATCTATTCCATTAGAATGATAGAAATGGATAACTTAACACATGTGTCCAAATATAGTTGTTCGGTCTTTGCCATTGAATTGAAACTGTGATAAGTTATAAATTATTTCCATGGGCACTGAAATATTAATTCTTTTAAAAAACAAACCGGGATAGATAGTTGGGATAGAGCGATTTAAATATATGATTTTAAGATAAAGGATCCAAAAGCTCAACTTGTCATCTAGCCCTCCTTCTAGCGCCAAGAAATTTGTTGACGGGATGAAATGTACCACCGACAACTACGGGGTATCCTTGGTGTGAAGTCTCAATTAGACCTCACACCATTTGGGATAGAAGCCCCATTCGGTATGTAGGCTTGGTTGTTGCCATCACATTGGTTTCACTCCTTGCTTTCAAATGAGGAGATGTTAGAGCGAGGAAAAGAATGAAATGCTTGGACTATGGGAACAAGGTCAAACCAAGATTGACAAACTGAAAAATGAGATACAGGAAAGTAATAGCAACAACAAGGAGAAGCATTCCGTGAGAAGGATCATTGAGTAAAACTTTCTTAGACATACATGAACAGGAACATGCCAGAGGTTAATTGCAAATCAATTCACAATAGGTCACCACCATGGCGTGGAATAAGTAAGCACATATTCAAAGCAAAAATTAAAGCCATAAGATAAGAATGAGTTCGATAACATATGCCCACATGAAAGAAAACATAGCAATATGATGAAATACAAGAAATCCAATCCAACCATCATAAAGATAAACAAGAATCCATACTAAAAGTAAATAAATTCTTATTAATGTTGCTGCAAATACAAGTACAATCCATGCAAACCATCAAGGCTAACAATGGAACATGGGTTGCATATACCATTATCCAAAGCAGAACACTAAACTCACGACAACTCCCCATACAAGCTGACAAGAGATGAATGCCTTTAGCTTCTCAAGCACAAATCAACTATCTAATCCTAGTCCCAGCTCAAGTATTAAAAGTCCCAATTTACAAATGAGGAATGAGGGTATATTTATAGAGGTGAGGATGGTGAACTTTCACCTTCCATGACTTCTCACCTACCCTCATGACACTTGAACTTCCTCACTCCTCTATCATGTCTAATGACTAATACATGCCCAATTGATCTCAAAATGATTGTTGGCATCATGATGAGAAATATTTTCACCATGAGGCAAGTATAGAGAGTTCACAGAAAACCTAGAGTACTCATTCCTAATGTTGTTTCCAAATCATAAGAAAAGGTTGTTTTCCTACTATTGTGGCTCATATTCATCCACCAACCTTTTGATGTTGTGCCTTTTGTATTGCTAACTGGTTCTTAGAGCCAGTGTGGAACCGACTTTCCAGCTTTTCAAAACCCTAGTTATGCAACTTCTGGGAGAAACCCTAGGTTCCTCCACATAGGTCATCATGCTTGTTCCCTTTCTTCTACCAGCAAAATAATTACATTGGCCTTACGTTTTGTAGACAAGGAATACTATTATAGACTTAACAAATTGATTAAAAGCAAGATGTTAATTTAGACCTTTGTATAGTCCTTTCTTGTATTACAATATCATCAAGGTATGTGTGTCCTACACAAGGTTTAGGGCGTAATTCAAGAGGCACTCCATCAACAAGTGGTTTATGCAAAATCTTTAGGGATTTTCCATCATTAATAGATATGTGAATAAAACTTCCTGAACAATGCCTCTTTCACCAAAATTCTAAATACTTTATAGTTTCGACAACCACAAGTGTTCCTTATTCTTTATCATGAAAAGTAACAAAGAAATTGTTGAATGCAACTTCATTATCTTGAAGTACCAAGAGGCATTTAGTTTAACCAGTTTCGCAAGCTACCCATTTCCTTGAATCTGCCTTTAGATAACCATATTTCTCATCAAGAAGGGAGCATATAATAAAGGAGAAGAGATGGTCATTGGAAACCCTAGGATGTTTATTATTGTAGAGACTTCCAAGAGCTTCCAAACAAGGATTGTGTACTTTTCTACTCTACTTTCTATTGCCCTAATTACTGATCCAAAATTTCATTTTCATGTACAATCTACATCATATATGACATGATAGGGATATGTATACTTTGAATGGCCGATGCCTATTCATTGTCTTGGGGTCACACCTTTTGATATTACAAATCTCTCTTGTTACCAAAAGATGAGAAGTACCTTTCTTTTTCAACGAACTATGTAAAATTTTTACTTCCCAAAATACCAGATGATCATATCTTGAATGCTCCTCTTGGCAAGCATGATGACTACATGGAATTTCAAGTGCTTTAAGATGTTTAGGAACCCATGGTTGCAAATATTGCATGGTTTTCATTATTTTCCATAAATTTTTGTTGAGAATTTGGGTAGCCAAGTGACATCGTGATAATCCAAATATCACAAACTATGAATCGTTCTCAATGGAAAGTGCATAATCATGCTGGTAAGATATTTTCATTGTTACTTCTGAAATTTTCAGTCCATATCCATATACTATTTAGGGGTCATACTTTCCAATACTAGAAATTATGTAGCATGAAAAATCTTGGTACAGTGAGCTAATGGTCAAATACAAATAGGAAAAATATTTACCCTTGTGTATGGTACTTAAGGTCTATATCAAACTAAAGGATTCAACAACTAGTTAAAACCTTACAATATAAGATGGTGTTCCCTAGGCTTTACTATACCAATTGTGATGTGAATTCTTCTACGAGACAACTCTATATATATATTGTGAAAATATAGTCATCAAGGGCTTTGGATTTGTGAATAATATAATGGCTTATTTTAATATAGATTTTCCTTTAGAAAAGTTGAATAAGTCACTTGTTCTACCAATAGATATTATCTGGCAACCATCATAGTGCAAGGCCTATGGCATTATTGTTGTATTCAGAATTTCGAACTTCACATTGGAAATAGGTCTAACATATAGGATTTTGACATTAGGGTTTGGTATACCCTCAGTTTAGTTACTTGTTTGACTACCATGTCCTCCTCATCATTAAGAGAATATCCTTCTTCAAGTATCCTTCTACGTATATGTGCAACATTTATGGTGGAGAGGATGCATTGCACCAACATAATGTTGAAGACAGTTGTATCCCTAAAGATAAAGCTGCAATATAGCCTCAGTAATGACCTCACACTAATTTTATATGCAACGCACTTGCTTTGTTCACCAATGGCTTGTAATTTCACAAAAATCTAGGTAAATAATCAGAAAATAGAAATTCCCAATTATTGGGTCCACCCACGGAGGCCTGCCACATAAAAGTTATTATTCTCTTCTAATGTATGCTTCAGTTTGTGATAAGGATATATTGGTAGCAACTTTAGTTTTTCTATCAACTTGTTTGTCATGTTATCGTATTATAATCGCTAGTGAACTCTAGCCGCAATTAAAAGGTCTAGATAAGTTTATGGTTATAGTCGCATTCTTTGGAGCGGATCACATTTTCCTGTAATAACTAGAGGTTGAAAATGTGATTTGCAACCTATGAGTTACAAGTCACATGCTTCAATGCAAATCATCCTTATCATTTCAATGGAGGTCACATAGTCACATATTGAAGTTCTGATTTGTGGAAGGAAAAGTGACCTGTGGGCAGAAATGGAAACCTATGGGAGGTCGCACATTAGAATGCGACTTGTGGAGGTTGCATAGTTGCATTCCACTGCAAGTTTCACCTTTTGATTACATTGGGGAGAGGTCGCAGGTGAGAGATGTGACATGGGCGAGTCACATAGTCACATTCCAACGAAATTCTCACTTTTTGTTTGCTTCTTTAAGGATCTGAAATGCAATTTTGTGACCTGGATGGTCACACTTCTCAAATTCACGTTCTCTAGAGCTAGTCACAATTTCAATCTCTACTAAATTGGCTATTGCGACTAAACAATGTGACTCGCATAAGATCTCAAAGAAGCATTTGTATTGTCCTTTTCTCAACACCCTTTTCATTACTGTGTATTATATCCAGTGTATATTAACATGTAATTTTCCCACCATATTTTCCTTTCTAGATTTATGTAAGCTTCTCTTTTCATTAAGAATATTTGACCGATTTGTTTCATCATATGCAGTAGGGACAAGTTGTGAAATCTTCCCTCTCGTCTTTCAAATTGAGGCTCCAAACAAATTTATTTAATGCATGTCTCTTTTCTTAGAATTGCATCTTCTTTCAAAAGGGCCACATCCCTTTGGCTCTTTAATTCATAATTTTCATTGAGTTACTCAACTAGATCTAATTTCAAGTGGTTTAAACATGCCTCCAAATGGGTTTTATTTGTTTCAACATTTTTCCTTTCTTGTCTTTCAGATTGAAGTTCCAAAGTAGCCTCCTCACAGATTATCTCTTTCCATTAGATTTTGATTATTAATTGTTTAAATCAACCATAATTCCATATCCATAGTAGTGGTGGGGTAGACCCTCCAAACAATCTAAGAGGGTTAACACGGATATCACAAATTCTTCATAACTGCTCCTTGATCATTGTGCATGACTTTAAAAGTTGCATACATGGTAAAAAAATCCTTTCCACTTAAGAAATAGTTTTATCATTTCTTACTTCATTTTGAGCATTGGAACCATTGATAGAGTTAGGGATAAAATCCTTTCTATAGGGCATTTGACCAATGATGATAGAAAGAAAACAAATTCTCTGGCTTCTTGGGTCTCTCAATGTTCCATAGTATTGAAAAACGATAATGTTTGCCTCCATCTCATATTCAATATATCATTCTCATCTTGAGGACTTCCATTGTCCCTTATAATGATTGTTTTTGTATCACTTGTTCTTTATAATACGACTGTAACACTACCTTTCCAATGCAACAATATTTAATGTATGTCAAAGGAACAAATCACTTGCATTATGGCAGCGTTGTCAATCATTGTTTTTAACATATGTGATGATCTTAAGTATACAAATAATACAATGTCAATTAAAATAGTATTTTCTTCCCATACATGTCATGACTAGTGTTATTCCTCAACTTCTTGAATTTTTCTAAGAAGTTTGATTAAAGAATGAGTGAAGGTAATAACATCTCGACTTTTCTCCAAGAGAACATCAATTGTAGATTCAGATTCCACCCCTTTTTTTACAAGGCAATTACACATGTTTGATTACATTTCCAATCATAAAAGAGTAGTTCATGACAATAACATATTGGGCACAATTTCCTTTGTTAATTCTCTATCACGCATTGTATATAGCACCATGTGCCATGCTTTCTTTGCAGATTCATGGCAGTTGTAACATGCTTTGGCCATTTGGTTTATCATGCTCTTGATGATTGTCATCATAGGGTTGACAAGAGTACATCTTCCACATACTCCCAATGTCCTTTCCCTTTGCCATCACATCACACCATTTCTCATTAGTTTTCAATGTAAAATATATAATATATATATATCAAAATAATAATATATAAATATATATATAATAAATATTATATATATATATATGTATGTATGATGTATGTATGTATGTGTATGTAGTATTGTAATGCTATGTATGTATGTAATGTAGTATTAGTATGTATGTTATACATATATAGATATAAAATATACATATATACAAAAACAATATACATTAATAATATATATATATATAATATATAATAGATAATATATATATAATATAATATATAATATGATATATATATATATATTACAATATATATACATATATATATAGAGAGAGAGAGAGAGAGACACAACATTAATGTTTGTGAAGGCCTTGTATTGTGAGCTTTATAAAACATCTTCCCTTTGTAATGTATATATCATCAAGTTCTTAAAACAATTGGCTTATGTATTTCACATATATATTCTTTTGAGACATGATGTTTGCCACGCCAAATGTTTATTCCTCACAATGATGACATTGTTGGGTCTATCCTCCATGGACTCGACCTGCATGCCATGTTATAATGCAAATTAGTGCAAGGGTGCTTATGTCCTATAATTTTAAGGTCTAAATAGTCTATGACGGAAATTCTTCTAATGCCTTTTTGAAATGGCGATATGGCATACTCTTAATAGAGCTTTTGAAGACCTAATTTTTCATGCACAAACAACCTTGCACTTAAGTACATGCATGAACTTGGTGGTTGTACAATGTATTTCCTGACATGATGTGATTATAGCACAAGTGTCTTTCCATGCTTGTGAGAGTGCATCCTGGAGGCTGGTATTAACTTAAACATGACAATCTAAGGTTTCAAATATATTTGAGCAACACAACAATTTTATAAACCTTAATGCACTTGAGAGGATGAGGACGAAACTTGGGTGAGGTTATCATCACACGATACTCCCTGAAACCCTAATGCATTAGTATGATCGTGATCCAAGGTAAGCCTAAAGGATTAAATATAACATGCATCAAGTGAACGTGTGCATTAAGAGGGTTTGATGATAATTCGGTCACTTGGAGATTGGATAATTCAAAGCATGAACAGAACCTTCAAGATATCAGATAAGCAGAGGAGGGTACCTAAAATTTTGTGATAGGAAAAGTTTTAGGGTGGTGTTGTAGTGGCTACAACAAGAGTCTAGATTGATAGGCATTCCTCTATATTGTACTTCGTTAGGCATACCTGGGAATGGAACCATAAATTGATGCAAGGTCAACATCTCATTATAAACAAACTCCATGACTTCCACTAACACCTTGAATTATTAAAGAATGGAAGCTTGTAAGTCTTCACTTCTGGAATGAAAAGCTAGAAACGTTTAGTTTTCATTTTGCAACTGAAAAACCTTTTGCAGAGGCGGCCAACTTGCTTTCAAATCTACATTTTATTTCGTTAATCAATTTATATTCAATTCTGTAACATCTGCAAAAGTGGTTCTAGTAGAAGCTATCATCCCAAGTTTCATCATGGTGTTCATGAATATATCCCTTTCTCTAACAATTGATATGGGCTTTACTAAATTCTTATCCAAGTACCCGCGCTTCACAATCACTTTCTGTAGCTTCCTATAGAGGGACACTTTCACTTTCCTGTAGCTTCGTTATTTCTTATTGCAACATCACACTCCCTTCTTATGGCTTATTTTTTTCTTCTTGTAGCTTCTTAGTTTCTTCCAGTAGTGCCACAGGTCCTTCCTGTAGCTTTGTGGATTTCTCTAGAAGCATTGTTCCTCAGGTGCTTATCCTTTCTTGTGGGACATGTGGCTATTTTATATTGATTTATTTGTAGGTTACATCAACTAGTTCTTTATCCTTATTCTTAGACTCTTCATCTCGGTGGCTAGAAAATTATTCAATGATGATTAGGGTTGGAGAAGGTGTTCGAGGTTTCCCCTGTCTTATCCTTTTACTCTTTCTCCTTTTGAAGTACATGGGGACTTACCTTGGCTTCCTTCTTTTAGTTTTGGTTGGGGTACTTAAGGTCGCTAGGGTAGTAGCAATTTATTTATCTAAATTCCCCTTTGAAGTGCTTTATTTCTCTCCCATTTTTCTTTTCTTTGGTGGCCTGGAGGATTTTCCAATAAATTTTTATGTCTTTTTTTCCTTTGGTTTCGTCAAATCAAGCTTGTCTAACTCTTCCTTAGCCACTTTTGTCTCTATTTTTGCCTCAACTTTTGTCTTCATCCTTCCTTATTCCTTTTATACTTCTTCTTATTATTTCCTTTTTTATTATTCTTCTTCCATCTCAGCTTCCCCTTCCCCAAATTTTCACTCTATTTATGCTCCTTCTAATTCTATTTGAGGTTGGACTTTGTTCCTAAAAAGTCTTCTATGTCCATATATATAAAGTCAACCCAAGAAACAAGATTTTGTAGGCCTTCTAAAGAATCTTTGGTTATCAACTTTATTAGCCCATGGTGTGATAGGTATTGGGGTTTTCCTCCTTTCACCCTCAGGCTCATTTCTTTGATTGACTTAAGGAGGAAATGAGGGATGCTTAGCCTCTCTTGTACATACAGGTATGTTTGGAATCTGAGTTGATGGAGCAACTTGAATTGGCACACATACACAATGTTCAGTCTCCATTCACTTGAGATATATTTTAGAACATGGTAGGCTAATTCATCCCAAGGGTAGGGCAACATATCCCATCTTACTCCATTTTTGTGTTCCATGAGCTACTCATCCTGGAGAAAGAATTTTTTATTTGTTGTAGCGGACTCATATCTCTATTCTTTGTTCCATTTTACTCCAATGGGAAGTGTGTTGACCCTACTGACAAATTATTCATTTAGGTAAGGCCTCTGACTACAGTGATGTCATCATGTACCTATGGCTGTTGGAGGTTTAATGGAAATCCTTGGGAAATCTCATCATCAAAGCCCCTTAACCCTTTGAAATACCTTAACCACTAAGAATTTGCAAAAATGTTCCTGACATCAAGGTGTTGATGGATCCTGGAGGGGTATGTAGGTTCCTTTCTGTTGAATACCCCTCCCATGTCTTCAATATATTTTTATCAGTGTGGAACAAGGGTTTCCCTTCTCTGTTGCAATAACTTGGGGTCTCAGTGGAAGTCTTAAACAAAGACTAATTGGAAAATTTTCTCTACAAGGATAAGGGGAAACAAAAATTCAAAATTAATTTCTTCCCTTCTCAATACACTTCTACTCTTTATGCCACCATATTCATGACATAAATACTCAGTAATTCACTTATCTCTGCTACTAAAATATAAAATTGTGGCAATTATAGGGTTCTTCTTCTGGGAATTGAAAGGGTTCCTAAAGTTCTTATATCAAATGTCGGTGAGGAAAATTTGTACCTACCCTTTTCTTAATAATTCTACTCTATTCCTCAAGGTTAGATAAAAATTCTTTCCAATATTGATCTTCTTGTAGAATCCTATGACTTTCCTGTAGCATTGTTTTGCAGACCTTGTAGCTTCCTGTAGTGGCCTACGTAGGTGTTGCAAACACTAAAACACTTGGTGACACATTGGTTGAATACCAGCTTCTCTGTTTCAGTTCATTTTTAGCACAGGGCCTTTGCCTTTCAAGGAGTATTGATTCATTGTGAAAGTTACTTTGGCTTCCTCAATTACCCCATAGACAGACATGGTTCACCTTGTACCAACTCAGTCAAACACAACAAAATTTTTAGCCAGATCACATTGTGTCAAAATTGGGAAGGGTAGTTTGATTCGCAAGCTTAATATTTTCAGAGTATAAGTTTTCATTTCTGGTGTTTCTCTGCTGCAAGCAGGCCTGGACAGTACCCAGACGGAGTCACGCAGGAACACAAGCATTGCTCTACTGCCAGTGAGCCTGGTCAGTACCCCATTGGAGTTTCCTACTTTATCTCTCTGCACAAGAATCCTTTCTCTTCTTCTGCCTTTGTATATTTTGAAAGAGGAATCTGCATAGCCATTTATTTATTTTTTGGTGGAAGAGGTATTCTAACTTATTGAGAGCAGAAGAGGTTTTTCCTTTAAAGAAGCATGTAAGATCTCTGATTTAGGTTTGCTCATTTAGATTTTTCCCCTTCTTTGTTTCTAGTACTTGGATGATCTTGAACACACATAGAAGAAGACTGAGTACAAGTATGGGGTTTCCCATTTTGGACATAGGTTCAAGGTTTGAACATATCTTCGCTTGCAAACGGGTCATATTTTCTGTCGAGGCTTCATTAGCTAAAAGTTACAACCAAGCACAGAGAAGACAGACACATGATTGTCCAAGTGCTACAGTGTCACACGACTCTTCGATTTCAGCCACATACTTATTCAAAAGCTAGAACACAGTATAAGACAACACTTATTTACAAAGTGAAAAATGACAAGATAATCAAAACAAAGCAAAGGGAAGTGAAGCAAAGGAGTAAAGTAAAGTACCAAAACAAAATAATCATTCATTGAAAATATAATTTTAAATCTTGGCCATTGATAGGAAAGTTGTCAATCCTCCCGTCAAGTGATTGTAGATGATACTTGTGTTGGTCAAGTTTTTCGTAGACCGTGAAAGGACCAATCCATAGGGACTAGAACTTTGTGTGTTTTCCTTTTTCTTCATGGGGTTTATCCCACTTCAAGGCTAAGTCACCCACAGTGAAGCTGGTGTTCCCTGGAGACTTTCAATCGAACCATCTCTTGATACGGTTTTGGTGGAGTGAAATTTTTTCTTTTGCTTTCATCCGTTCTTCCTCTAACTTGTGTAATGTTTCCATCCTACGTTGAACCAATAGACACAACTTGCCTTGGGATTCTTGGGATAATTGGAGAGTAGACAAGTAGATATTTGGTAGGAGGATAGCTTCTTTTCCATATACAACGAAGTATGGATATGTGTGCAGAGAGGGCTTCGGTGTGACTCCGTCAACCCAGAGTGAATTCACCAAAGCGGAATGCTAGTTTCGCTACTCAGAGTAAATGGTATTTTTATGATGTGAATGAGATTCTTGTTTGTAGATTCAGGAAGAGAATTTCCCTGCAGGTAGTAGTTTGTTGAATGTTTAAGCATAATGCCATATTGAAATGAAAATTCATAAAGTTTTAACAAAGATAAGTATGTTGCATTATCAAAAACAAGTGATACATGCATGCCAAAACTCAAAATGATGTTCTGCTCAAGGAAGATGATGACTTCCTAGTCATTCACTTGTTTGAGTGGAATTTCTTCTGTCCACCACATTAAGTAATCTGTAGCAGCCAAGATGTAGTGGTGATTCTTTGATGAATGTGGGAAGATTTCTCCAATAATTTCTAAGCCCCAATGTTGGAATGGTTCATCCTTTGCAACATGCTGCAACAGGGTTGCTGACCTTCGGGTTCTGCCAACGCATCGCTAACAGACCAAGCATTTGTAGGCATAAGCGTGTGCATCTTTAAACAATTTGGGCCAATAGAAACTGAATCTCATGAATTTATGCCAAGTTGTGTTACCTGTGAAGTGACCTTCAGTTGGTCCATCATGCAGATCACATAACACTCTCTCTGAATCTTGTGCTTCCAGGCACCTGAGACAAATGCCATTGTTGTGCTTTCTGTAAATCACATCATGCACCAACTGGTAAGGTAAGGCTTTGAGTCAAAGTTCCCTCTTCTTCTGCATGGAAAAGTGAGAGGGCATGGTGTCGTGCTCAAGGTACTGGCACACTTCTTCATACCAAGAGTTGTCGTGAAAAGTGGGTGGTGCTTGCTCTACATTGTACATGTTGATTTCTTGCTCCCAACCAATGAGCTCTTCTTCCTCCTCTTGCGCATGTACCACTTCAGCTGCTAGTCTGTAGAGACCATGACCCTTGACAGTGTGAACTGGCTTGATGTCAAGATCATACTCTTCTAGTCCTGTCATCCAGTTTGCACGTCTTTCACCCAGCTCTTGTTGAACAAGCAACGATCTGACTATTGGGTGTGGTACAAAGACTATGCAATGATTTTTCAGCATGTAGGGTGTTAAATGTTTCACCACCTTGTATACAGCATATGCTTGTTTATCCACGATGGGATAGTTGAGCTTGGGTCTCTGCATGCTCACTCTCATGAAGGAGATGGGACGTTCGTTGTTCAACTCATCCTTTTGTGTGAGAACTGTAGCAAGTGAATTGTCAGAAGAGAAAGTATAAAGCAAGAAATCCTTGTTGAAATATGGTTGTATAGCACAAGTGCATTTTTTATTGCCTACTTGATATGGGTGAACACCTCCTTTTCCTTCTTTACCCAGCTGTAAACCGCATCCTTCTTGATCATCTCCTGTATAGGTTTAACAATCTGCACATAATCTGAGATGAACTTCCGTAGGAAGTTGATCTTCCATAAGAAGTACTACATATCTTTCTTGTTTACTGGGTAACGAATTTGCATGATAGTCTGAACTCAGTCCAGATCAATCTTGATCCCACTCTTGGCAATGATATGCCCAAGGAGGTTCCCCACAAACACTACAAAGACGCTCTTCTTGGGATTCAAGGATATCACATACTTTCGGCATCATTCAAAGATCTTCTTAATATGGTGCAGGTGGTCTAACCATTTTCTGGAAAAGACTATCACATCATCAGGTAAACCACCACGCTCTATCTGATGAGCCCATGGAAGGTGATTTCCATAGCGTGTTGAAAGGCAACTCCTACTTTTGCCAGCCCAAATGGCAATATTCGATAGGCGAACATACCCAAATTGGTACGAAATGTAGTTTTAAGTCTATCAGGTTCTACTACCAAAACCTGGTTATATCTGGAAAAACTATCTAGCAGAGAAAACATTTCTGCTCTAGATATTATCTGCAAGATGTACTCCATAGATGGCATAGGGTAATTACCTTTGTCCGAGGCCCAATTCAAATTTCAGAAATCTATGCACATGCGGATCTCCCCAGACTTCTTCCTGGCAGGAACTAAGTTTAAAACCCAAGTAGAATGATGAACCTTGTAAATGATCTGAGCATCCAACAACTTAGTCAATTCTTTTGTATGAGGGGTTCAAGTGACAGATGGAATTTTCTGAGCTTCTACTGAAATGGATTGACCCCTTCTTTGATCAGAATGATGTGTTGGATTATTTGTGTGTCATATTTTTTCAAGTCATCGTATGTCCACGCGAATATATCACGGTACTATCTGAACAAGCAGACAAAGGCTTGCCACTCTTCCAGTGTGCAACACATACCAAGATTCATGAGCTTTGGATCTTTGTCTATTCCCATTTTAATCTGTTCATGCATTAGTGGGGAAATGTGGGTTTTAGTATTCCTAGGCCCTTTGAATCGATTATTCATGTCATATAGCTTCTCGAGTGAAACCAAACCCTTGGGGATGTGGTTTCCTTTACTGTCATTAGTTGTGTCTTGCAGAGATTTCTCGTGCATGTCTTCATCTATCATTGCATCTTTGAAGACATCAGCGTTGGCCATGAAATGCATTATTTGTTCATCATCATCAAAAACACACAAATTAGTTATTTTGTCAAGGATAAATGGCTTATAAAAAATTTCAACAATAAATCTATCCCTAAGGGGTGTCATCCTAGCAATTGAATTTGCTAGAGCCTCTACATCTACATTGCGCATTCTTGGTACAAATATGATATTAAAATCTTGGAAATTAGAGATAAGCTACCATACATCTTGTTGGTAATTTTTAAGATGAGGTGAGACACATTGTATGGTGTAACGTACCTGTCGTACCACAATATCTGAATCACCTACCACTTTCAACATAGCAACGTTGAGGCAGAGGGCTTTATGTGAACCCAAGCCAAGTGCTTCATATTTGGCAGTATTGTTCATGCACTCTAACTCCAAGCGACTCAAGACTAAGTGTTTCCTTTGCCTAGGGTCTATCAAAACACGCCTGGCTCCAGAACCATCTTGTGTTTTGGATCTGTCGAAATACAAGGTCCACAATTCATGTGTACAAGGACCGCTTGTTGCGCTAGTACTGCTAACACTATTGTTACTACTGTTACAATGTATTATACAAGTTTCATTTCCACTAGTTGGGCAAGGAAGGAGACCCAACTGTGTATCTGGTGGGGTGAGGCTCGATTGTGCGAGATAACATCCCAGCTGCGCTTCCAAAAAGCAATTGCCAAACAAAAGTTCTGCAAAAGACAACGATTCATTTTGACCATTCAAGGGAGTAACATTGTGTTTCATATATCTCTCTTAAAACACCTGGATCTAGTTGTTTCTACCCTAGTACGGAAGCCATAAGTGTGACCAGTATGTAGAAAAATATCCTTGCAACTTATTGGACCAGACTCTACTGAGAAATAAGCCATATGCTTCCGGGATGTCCATGATCACAATGTTAATGCACTGGTGAACTCGTCTATCAGATGATAATCGGATGATCACATCCCAAAGTTTACCAATGGCTGGTACACATGTTCGGTCAAGTTGGATGATCTGCGCAGTTGTACTACTCCATTGTGCATTGATATGTTTAGCAATGAAGAGTGGTGTGACATTGACTACTGCACCATAGTCAACCAAACAATTGTGGACATTGAATTTGAATATTTCAAATGATAACAAAAATGGTGGCCAAAGCGAGTTCCCTTCTTCCATGTGAAGTGCATTGAGCACAGATGCAAGTGATCCAGGAGACTTATTTGGTCCCTTGCTAGAAGAGGTAACATTGTTTGTGGAGGTTTTCCCCAGTGCCCGTAAAAGAATATCCTGCTGACCCGTGAGCTTGGTCAGATCATATAGAGAAATGTTTGCATTAGTCTTCTTCATATCTTCAACAATATTGTAATCCAAAGTGGGAGGACTCACCGAGTTGTCCAGGGAAGACTTGTGTTTGTACTATCTGGTGGAGTGTTTTGGTGTTTGCTACTCATGGATGTGTCTTTCACTGTAATTGTCTTCCCAAACCTACTTTGTGTTTTCTGTGTTGAGGATGTCAGTGGATCAAATGTTCTGATCAGTTGTTTAAATTTTTCTTTTGGTATCTCAATCGTAGTGGGACCCCCTTGACTTCTCAAGTTGTATCGATTGTTCTGCTTTGGGGGCTCCTTCTCATTGGTTGTTTTCTTCCAAGAAACTAAGACATTGATACATGTTAACTACATGCCTAGAACTTGGAGCTTCATCAGATGCAACATCCTCTTCATTATCTTCATCCTCCGGCTAAACCTGCTCACTAGCTTTAAAATGATCATTCATCCTTGAAGCCATAGTTCTCATAAATCGGTTCCATTCTGGATAGGACTTCTCTAAATGTTGTTCTTCGTGGATCGCACAAAATTTATCCTTTGCAAACTAGTCCACTTGGAACACAACATTAGATATCTGCGCATATTTAGTAGGGTAACTACTACTGCTACATGATGTCACATTCTTCCTCTGCACAAATATGGTAGGTTTGCTGCTCATTGTTGTCTTGGTTGTTTGTTGGTTGAGTTCTGCTACTTCGGTTGTCAAGGACTTGAGGAGACGAGTAAGGGTATTAATTCCGCTTGCTTCTTTTTCCTTTACCTTACCCGCAGTAGTCCAAGACCTCCTGCCCATATCTTTGGAGTCCTTAGTTGGTTCATCATCTATAATGGCTCCAATTGTACATAGGTCTCTCTCCACATCAATTGCTTCTTGGAAATTTTCTGAAAGTGTTGGTTTTGTAGCTCACTTGAGGAATTGAGTAATACTAGTCAAAAGTGCAGGCGTGTAGTAGTCAACTATGATGGAGTCATGAGGTTTAGTGTCTACAGTGAACTTGTTCAAGATATATTTAAACCTCTGGTTAAAATCCTTCACTTTTTCTTTATGCTCCATCTTGAGACTACCTATCTCTTTTAACAACATGGCAAGGGTTTTGTCCTCGGAAAATTTCTCCAAGAAAATTCTCTTGAACATCCACTAGTTCTGAATGGAGTTGACAGGAAGGCTATGGTACCACACAACTGCTCTGCCATCCAAGGTACTTGGAAACAATCTACATGCAACATCATCATAGCATACCTCGAATGTCTGCAGATGTAGGTAGAACGTATCTAGATGTTTTTCTGCCTTCATTGTTCTATCAGGGTCATACTTCATTAACATCTTCTCTGTGTTCCTTGGCATCTTATGCGAGACACATGGGAGTGCCAATGGGCCCTGTGTCATCCATTCCAGATTTTGATCAGCCATATCCTCTTCTTTGTCCTCCTCCTCTTCTTCTGAATTAGACTGTTCAACCTCTGAATCTGTTGGTTCATCTCCACCTCCACCTCCTCCACTTCCTCTGCCAGAACCTGAGCCCAAGAGTATGTTGTTAACTTCTTCTCCTTCTAGGAAACTAAAAGGTTCCTCTTCATTCTCAACAACTTTTTCCGGCGCTTAAAGAGTCGCAAGGATTATTTCTTCAACAAATGAGACTACCACTCCTGTGGATGTAGTCATTTGCTTCCTTTGCGAAGAGGGAAGAGTGTGTACTCCAGGAATCAATCCAACAACTTTAGAATTTGACTGGTGATGGGATGGACAATGTGAATGTGGTGATATGAAGTTTCTTGTTCGATTATGGGAGGTGAGGAGTAACCAAATTCAAAGTTGTGCATGGGAGAGAGGGAATCAGTGTTACTGCCTTGACCAGATGATGGATATGTGCAGTTTAGAGGACATTCAGCCATAAACTAATGGCAGTCGTCCCTCTCGCACCAGAAATGTTAATAGTGTTGGACCTGCCAACATTCAGAGGATCTCCCCAGTATGAACTGCACACAGCTTGAGGTTGTCTTCTGGGGCAACCTACACTGCGCAATCCTAGAATTGAGCAAGTCGACTATCTCCTAGAACTGCGCAGAATTTGTCCAAAAGTCCGATCCAATTTGCGCTTCCCACAAATCACTCATCAAGCCTCCCTCTGGTCTACCGCAAACTTGAGCTGCACTGAGATCTGGGGCTGCACTGCTCCCCAAAACTGTGCATAAGTTTCCCAGCTTCCTTCCCTACTATGTCTCTAGAAAATGCGCAATCATGTGAGTCGTGCCCCTGTTTCCTATCACTTCATTGTTCCAAGGAATTGTGTAGATTTTGTTGGTAGGACCCTTGCTGGCTTTCCCTAATCTCCCTCTAAGAATTGCGTAGTTTTGACTAGCAACCTCCCTGCTACCTTGCTCTGCACTCATCCCGAAAACTGTGCAAAAACTACCTGTCTGACACTATCTCTTAGAAACACGCAGTTATGACCAGTAGCCTAATCCAACCTTGCTCTGGAAAACTACTCATAAATGTCTACCAGTGCTCCCTATTGCGCGCTTTGTCTTCTTCGGAGAAATTACACAGATTCCCAGCTGGACCCCGGATGACCTGCCCAGTCCTCATCTTGAAAATTACGCAGAATTTCCCAGCAGTTCCTCCTGACAGCCTGCCTTGTCTTCCTCTTAGGAACTACGTAATTCAGCCTCCCAGTTGGGTTCTACCTTGCATCTATCACTGTTGTTCTGAATTGCACAACTCTGCCTCCCAATGATATCTACATAGTTTTTCCCAACTGTGCTACGGACCCTAGCATCCCAGCTTGAGATGTGCTTTGCGCAATTTTAGTGTCTTGTCCTCCCTCCCAGTCACTTGCACCCAAAATGGAAAATGATGCATCATGCTAGACAAGGATATTTTTGGATTTGATGTTGTCTCGTCATGATTTATTGTGGGAACAAGTAAATTGATGAAACATGGTGCGGCGACAAACATGATGAAGAAGGAGCACATGCTAGAAGACTTGCTCGCAGTTGAACTAACATACAAAGCACATCGAGAAGCAAGTGAAAGGGACACATACACATGCACCATCAAGCAAAGACCAAGACCATCAAAGACCCCGCGAACTTTGCCATGCGGAGGTGAAGACATGTTACACCGATAGCACACCCATCACTGAGCAACACAACAACTTAACACAAAAACCACAGTCATCCAGTACATGTCAACAATGTCATGTCGAGTTGTGTCATGAGTTGTCTCAGCCACATCACTACTATGGGCCACAATTGTTGTAATTAAATAATGTAATGTGAAAGTCCAAGAGACACACATATGAAGTTGAAGAGTCATGTAAGTCAAAAATTCATAGGAAGTCAAGAAATCATGAGGGAATTCGAAGAGTCACAAGGGTCGGTTATCCCCCCTTGGCTATATATACCCCCTCATTGTATGAGCAAATAAACTTTTCACCTTGCCTCCTCCCACATAGCCTTGAGAGTTTGTAGTCTGTTCTTTGAGGAGTGAGGAGTGGCTCTAATGCCCCACTACTAGGGCTAGTGATGTATGGTGTACATATGTGTTTTGGAAATTTTGCTTAATTCAAAAGCATCTCCCAGGCTAGCATGTTTTCTTACATGTTTTGTATCCATTTGTAAGACTATTCTTTAAACATTTGTAATGCATGTTTGCTTAACTTGTACTAATATAGTTGAACACTTCAATTATTTTAGTACTTACATTATTGAAGATGTGTTGTATTGTTTAACACTGTTGTCTCGTCCATGTGGACTACTCCATCAGACATTAGACATACCATCCTTGTGTTTTCTTGGTTTTAATGACTGTCACCCCTGTGTGGACTACTCTGTTGGACGATGTACGTGTTTTTCCTTGAACGTTGGTTTTCACGACTGTCGCATCCATTGTGGACTATTCTGTTGGATGTTGGATAGACCCTTTTTGTTAATGCATGTATCTCTCTTTGGGTGGTACTACTACCTCTCATATAGAGGCTCACTTTTACCCTTTCCCTTACAGCAAGAGAATCCAGACACAAAGTTACATTATGCACTCACCAATCATACTCACTTTTCTTTCTTGAAGTTACAAGCATACCACTCTCATGTGTTGAACAACAAGAGCTAAGGAAAATCTCTAAGATAACGGAAATTGGGCCATCATACGGATGGGACTCCTACACAAATGGTGTGAGGTCTATTTGGGACTTCATACCGAGGAAATCCCCTGAATTGGCAAGTCCAACACCATCAACAATAGGAAATGTCTTGGCTATGTCATCCTCCTGTAGCACTAATAGGTCTCCCTTGGGCTTAAAATAGAATTTCCATGCAAAATTATATTCATAGGGGGGGCAACTTATGTGGTTATTCATTGAAGTGATGGGATTAGGTGCTATGTGAGTTTTCCCCCACCTACCATGTTAAACACCACACTTCATTATGAGTAGGCACATTGGCCCACCTCCTTAAGTTATCATCCACTCATTCTCTTTTTCCCTTCGCATGTGTGATTGATGTTGGAAATGGATATATTTGACTACTAAAGGTTTCTAAGACTGATCTACTACATTTGGCCAGTAAAACCTATTCCTCCATACACTGATAAAATTTTTTCAAGCTAAGATAAATTCGTAAGAGAAGTTTGGAGTATTGCATACCTGAGCCTTACCCTGGGTGTTTTTGTAGGTTGTGATGAGGTTGTTAATTTGTGTGTTGGAGCTTCCCTTGATGGTCTTGAAGTTGTTGGCAGGGGTATCCGGAGGCTCCAATATTTCTCTCATTGCTTAAATTGGAGGTGCTTTGGATATTATATTGCTATTTCTACCTTTCTAATTTAGACTCTCAAAGTATTGTTATTGCAGTTGACCTGGTGCTACTTATTTTTTATAATTAAGTATCTTGTAGTAGCCTACAGGGAATATTATAGCTTCTCAATGTAGTTTTCTAACCTCTTGCAGTATGGAGGCCTTCAAAACTCCTTGGATTGATGTCACACATTTGGGCTTGTAAGGATTCTACAGGTGGCTACAAGACTGTGTTTTTAATTGTAGTAGCCACATAAGCTCCTCGGGATCATAATTCCTTTGATTATGGCCTTCAAAAACTCTAATAATTCAATGGGAGGTTGCTTGTGGTGATTGGAGAGAAATTCTCTGCTGGTGATAGGTGAAAAAGACTTGGAAGGTTGAAATTTGATGGGTGGTTACTGGAATAGTCATGAGAAAGTTTAAGTTGGATGGAATGGGTAGGTACTATGGATTCAAATAAACTTTCTCTCTTTCCCACAAATGGAAAACTTCAGTTCTACACCTTCTTTATGTGCTTGACAATTTCTTGTAGCAATAAAGGAACTTTCCTATATCATTTCAAGACGATGATTAAAATGGATAAAAGGGACTTAGAAATGATGGATGAAGCTAGGAAAAAGTGAGAGAATGAGTGAGATGGATGAAAAGAAGCTGGTTGAAGGCCCTTTAAGGTGAGTGCTTGGACTGCAGGCTAATCTTCTTGACTGCTTGCTAGAATTATGTTGTACCTGCATCACTTGTTAGAATAAATAAAAAAGATATGGACTTGTGTATCTTAATCCTTTGTTTTCTTCTTGTTTTTTCTCTTTTTTTATTATGAGGCCCATAGGTTTCCTCGTTGAGGTTTTCAACCTAAATAGGTCTGGCCTAGGTGCCTCAAAGGAGGTTTTCACCTGGGGATCTTTTATTTTTCTTTTTTTCTTTTTTCTTTCGTCAAGCCCAATGGCTGCCTCGGGGAGGTTTTCAACCTATGAGCTTACCTTAGGTGCCTCAAAGGAGGTTTTCACCTTGGGTTTTCATTCTTTTCATTTTTTGTTTGTTTTTGTTTTCTCTCTTCTTTCTTGATCAATGGATAAATAGATTGAGAGTTTTGATGCTGTTAATCACATATAATTCTCTGCTTACTAAACTGGTAAATTCAATAATTGAGAGGGGATTTGTATAAAACTTCAATCCATAATCATTCACTAAATGGAGGATTTTTTATCTTCATCAATTGTCCTTATCTAAACTAATCTATTGTCACGGCATTTCTCTATTAGGTAAGGACCTAGTCATCTAGTCATGAGTTTCCCTTTGAAGTATTTGAACCTAGAATCATACAAGAGGGCCCAATAACCCTCCTGGAAGGTCTTATTATTGATGTTCTTATCATGCCAACAATTTATTTGTAATTGAATTACTTTAGTGTGCATAAGAGCCTACAGCCTGATTTGATCATGAGAATTCAATTGTTGCAATCTCTCTTCCTAGTTTTTTGTGATGTTCAAGTTAAATTTTTTTTCCATTCTCAATATATTATATTGAAATTCAATGGATAATAAATCTTTCTTACCATAGAACAAATCAAAGTGGGTAAATCCAATGGTGTTCTTCCAAGTAGTGTTGTAGGCCCAAGTGAAGTCAACACTCCTATTTGCCCAATATCTCTTGTTGTTGCTAACAACCTTAGTCAAGATTCCCTATAGTGCTCTACTCGTCACTTCCACTTGCTCATTTTCTTAAGGGTGATATGGGGTGGAATTCCTATGCATGATGGGATGCTACCTCATTTTCCCCTCTCTCAAGCTTAAAGTGAATTGAGTTCCTTGGTCTGCAACTAGTTCCCTTGTTTGTGACTATTTCTCTTGGGAAAACAAATTTTAAACAATGTTCTCCCTTAAGAACTCTTCCACTTCATGCTTTGCTCTTGCCTTGACTGGCTTTACTTCATCCCACTTGGTTAGATAATTTGTGCATATGATGATATACTTCTTTTGTCCAGATGGGGGGTCAATAGGTCCAATGAAGTACATGCCCCACTTCTCAAATGGCTCAAAAGTCGCTTGAGGTTGTAGGGGAATTTCATCCCTCTAAGTAGACTTCCCCATCCTCTGGTACTCATCACACCATGCAATGTATCTCCTATAATCTTAATGAAGGGTAGGCTAGTAGTAGTCTGCCTGAAGAATATTGTAAGTTGTTCTCTTAACAGCAAAGTGGCCCCCAAAGAGTATATCATGACATGCTAATAGGATGTCATAGACCTCATATTCAGTTACACACCTCCTTAGGATCTAATCAGGCCCCAATCTAAAGAGATTTCCCCTAATCCAAGTATAAGGGTCACTTTTGTTGATAATTTTCTCTTTTCTTTAGAAGACAAGTTAGGAGGAAATTGTCCAGCAACCAATAAGTTTGCTATCTCAGCAAAACAATGTGAAAACAATGATATGGCGAAGAGGTTCTAATATATATGTTGGTCATCTAACATCTCTTCATTCTCTGCAAACATGGTTAGCCTAGACAATAAATCTGCAACAATATTTTCTTTCCCTGGCTTACCAACAATGATTAGATCAAATTTTTGTAATAGAAATAACCATCTAATAATTCGAGCATTGACATCATGTTTATTCATCAATTATTTAATGTATACATGATCTATGTACACAAAAACTTGATACCTAGTAATGTAATGTCTGACTTTATTCAAAGAATGCACAACAGACAAAAGCTCTTTTTCGATGATTGTGTAATTGAGTTAAATCTTGGACAATTTTTTACTAATGAAATAGATAGCATAAGGAAATTTACCTTTCAGTTTCCCATACTGATTTTTCTGATGCATCAGTGCGAATGTGAAAGGGTAAGGCCCAATTTGGGCATTTAAGAACTGGTGCAGTTGTTAATTTTTCTTTCAGATCTTCAAATGCATTTTGAAAATAGTTTATCCAACATAAATTTGAGCCCTTTCTCAATAAACCAAACAAAGGTGAAGCAATTTTATTGAAATCTTTAATAAATCTCCTATAGTATCTAGCTAATCCTAAAAGGCCGCTAACATATTTTTGTCTTTATTATACAGTAACCTTTCTAATAATTGCAAATTTATTAGGGTCAACCTAAATTACTTCCTTAGAGAGGAAGTGGCCTAGAAAAATTCATGCATTCATAATAAAAATGGCATTTTTCAAGGATTAAATAGAGATTCATTTCTATCCATCTTTTCAAAAAATTTCACAAGTTGGAGATGACTTCTTAGAAAGCATCTCCATAAGGTGTGAAGTCATCCATATAAATCTCAATTGAATAATGTACATGACAAGAAAAAATACTCAATACCGCCCTCTAAACGCTGGCAAGGGCATTACATAAGCTAAATGGAAGGACCCTGTAGGAAAAGGTCTTCCATGGGCAGGTGAAAGTAGTCTTATCCTGGTCTTCAGGACTAATTTTCATTTGATTGTACCCGCTAAACCCATCTAGAAATGAAATGAACTTATTTCCTACAAGAGCATCCAAAACTCGGTCAATAAAATATAAAGGAAAGTGATCTTTCTTAGTGGCCTTATTAAGTTCTCTATAATCAATGAAAACTCTCAATTTCCCATTCTTCTTGGGCACAATTACTAAAGGTGACACCCACACATTGTCTGAAATAGGATAAATAAAACTATATCTAATCATTTTTTCAATTCCACTTTTCTCTTTGAGGTTGGTGAATAACTTTATGGTCTTCTTTGATGTATATATGATGAGTATAAATAGAGGGGTGAAATCCTTTCATATCTTTGTAATCCCAAGCAAAATCATCAAGATTTTTCCTCAAAACAATGAGTGAGTGTTCTTCCTGATCAATTGAAAGAAAAGGGTTGATTTTCAGAGTTATAGAGGGGTTGACTTCTACAATTCTTAATTAATTTAATCTGAACTAACAATGATTAATTTTTCCCATGAGATGTCTTCAAGTTTCCTTAAAGGTTCCTCTTTTAGTCCACCAGTTACATGGCATCAGGATACTTATTTTTCAAAAAATTGTCAATTAGATTATCCTCATCCAATTGGCTGCTACCAATAGTGGTTTCTAATGTATAAATGGGGTAGGGTGATGATTGACATATTTCTTCTTCTTCTTCCTCTTTTACCCACATAGGAAATTCATGCTTAACAAAAGAGTGGGGGGATATAGTACAAGTTGTTTTGTTAGTTTCCTAGCTAATATAGGCATTAGTAGTAGCTAACCAAGGTTTTTCTAAAATAAAAGGGTATTCATTGAACTTGATTTTGGGCTGGAGGAAATGGAATTTAGTTGGGTACTCCAAAGAAACAATAGAAACCATGACACCCCCGAGTGCTACTATGGATTTGTATTCAAGTTACAACACTATAGTGGTTTTCCTCAAGGCTATTGAAATTTGGGGCAGCTATGGGATGAATTTCCCTAAGAGAACCCATATTTCCCCAAGAAGAATTCAAATTGGTTGTAAGAAAATTATTATTACTTTATGTGACAAATTTATTTAAGCAAACATCTATGTCAACTTCATCATTAAGGCATACAGAAAATATATTTAAATATTATTAAGAGCAATCTAATAAGGTAATCTTCAAGTTGGCCTCATAAATTTTCAAGGCAGCCTACCCCAATGGTCATGACCCTTCGCATGTAGGATTCACTATAAATTGGTACCTATCCCTCTTCATTTCGAAAATCTAACTTGGTCTTCATCTTGAACTAAAATTTAGGCATATGAAGGTGGCTTATCTTTTTGTATATATCTGTGATTCTCCTTGTTTTTATACGGATTATGTTTGTCCCTATGTAGCATATTTTGAGGCAATTCCTCTTATGAAAAAACACTAATATGAAGTGATTGATATCTTGTAGTTGACCTGTGTTGGAGGAGATTATCTGTGGTTGTTTTCCTTGTGATCTGAGCAACTTAATGAAGGTATGGTCATGGTCAAGATGGCGTTGTGAATGACTATTCTTAGCATGTGAATGTGGAGGCCTCTCTAATATTAGACCGAATATTTTTCTGTGTATTTAAGATGCAACATACCAGTGATTTTGGGACAAATCTCGTGAAGTGTATAGGCCGAGATTGACAACTTGTTGGCCGAGTAGCAAGGTACCTTTCTGAGCATATTTTGTAGTATATTTTCTCATGTTAAAAAGTCCAAAGTATCTATGGATGCTATAGGTGGATTGAGCCCTAATTCAATGCAAACTTGAGGTCACATTATCATGAAACACTCTTGTAAATAAGGGTCGAGGTTCTTCATTGAATAGTGCAAGAATAAGGGCTTAATGAAAGTGGATCAACATAGTAATTAAATGGGATTAAGGTCACATTGGGAGCTGATCCATAGCATTATAGGATGCCCTAATCAGAGGGTTGAGTACCTCTGTGATGTGCTTAGTGTTACACATCATTTTGTCACCATGACACTTGATCAATATAAATAGATTTCTCGCCATCCGTGAACATGTTTCATTGAACTCCCTTAGAGGTCAAACAACTAAAAATACCTTGAAGAATATGAGAACTTTGGGGAAAATGATTTGTATACTTTGTTACGTAGGTCCTGTGCTCTTTTACCTAGAAGTTTTTGTGCATTCGCTAAACTTATCCCTAAGAACAACACAAAATTGCTCTATGTCTACCATTGTGGACCGTGCAGGTGAATCAAAGAAAGTAAAAATAAAAAAAAGTACATTCTAGAAACATAGTTGGCCAAATATATTGTTACATGTCGATTTGTCACCATGACATTCGATCAATTTATGGGTCTTTTTACCATGCATGAACATCTTTGAACCAGCTCCCTCAGAAGTCAAACAACCCAAAATTTGTTGAAGTAGATGAGGAATTTGGGAAAAATAGCTATCACACCTTGTTAAGTTCCACCTACACTCATTTTTCTAGAGTTTCCCACGAATGCGCTGAAATTAACTCTAAGAACAACATAGAGTTGTGCTCTGTCTGCCACTATAAACCAGTGTAGGTGAATTCTAGAAAGTAAAAATAAAAAGTACATTCTAGAAACATAGTTGGTTGAATATTTCCCAAATGAAACCTTCGAGGTGATGACTATTCAAACTATAACCCTCAGATGATGCATATTCATCCCTTTTCTCATGGTAACCTAATCCCTCAATGAATGAGTCTCATCCTCCTATTTTGGATCTGAAACTTCCTCCTCTTGGCCTATAAAATGACTATAGGGTAAAGGGATTAAGGAGGTCAGAACTCAAAGAAGACAAAGTTATGTTGTTTGTTTGGGATTGGAAATCTTGTCATCTAAGGAGGAGATTGAAGGCATTTGGGAGGGACCTCATGGCATCAAGGAGAAGGTTGTAATGCTCCTCTTAATATTTGATTAATACAAATGAACACTTTCTCCCATTGATTTGTCTTATTGGAATGATGAATGGTTTATAATTGTTTATAAGTTTTATTAAGGCAAATTCAATTCCTAATTTCCTTGATCATTAGGTTAACTTGTTTGGATTATTATATCACATGTTCTTTTGATCCTTTTATGGTCGATGTTTGCAAGTCTTATCAAGCATTGAAGATCCACATTGAATCACAACAAGGGATATTCATCGAGCATTTCGTGAAAGAGGTAAGAGGCTCATCCATTAGCTATACTTCTTATAATTCGAACAAGTTCAACTTATGGAAATAGTAAGTTCAATTGTCTTGCTTTTTTGTAGTTTCCGCCAAGGATCTAGGGAGATCGCTCTTTTCCGCAAGACGAGTTGTCTGGTGTAACAAATTGGCAACTCCATTGGGGAATGTCTCTGTTCTCTTATTTTTCCTTAGTTTTTCTTTCTGATTCTTTTTATTTATCCAGACTTGAGTATTTATAAATTAATGAACTTTAGTTTTGTGTGATAGATTTTTCGAATTTTTAATTTTTTCTTAATTTTTTTCCCCTGCATCGTTTCTGTTTTCTAACTAAGTGTAGTTATGCGCCCTTTTTTTTGTAGCAATATAGCGCATGCACTCTATTTTCTACTATAAACCTGCATAGGCCTTCAGAATTTTTGAAAATTTAGCCTTTGCTTCAACCCAGACTTGAGTTTGTTTTTCTGGAAGTGTCATTATCTTTTTTTGGACTGTATTGTGTCTCTTCTGAACTCAATTGATTGCTTTGTTAATGATTTTTTGAGAATTAGGTCGTTTCGAAAGAATTACTTAGGGTTTTGCCTAGTTGATTTGCTAATTGATCAAAACAAGATAAATTGTCCTTTTGCTTATGATATTCTTATTTTGTTTTGTCAAATACACTGGTTAAGCCTTAGTTGTTGCTTATTTGTAGTCAAATTCATGTTGAATTGCAAATTAGGGTTTCTTAAGACCTAGTGCTTTTATGAAGGAATTGTAGTCATTTTTGCTTAATAAAGGAAATTATTGCTTTCATCTTGGAAATTTCTCGCAATTACTATATTATTATCATTAAATCAAAGCATTAATAGGGGAAACTGTGTTTTATCCAACTCTCTTGATTGATTTCTGTGTGCTTGAAAATTTTGAGTGATTACAGATAAAGAGTATGTTGGCTTATTTGATGTTTAGGGAAATCTGGAAATTGGTTTGTTGATTGCATTTTCATTACATTATAGTGAAATTGGTTGCTTTAGAAAATTGGAAAAGTCGTGAGTTTTTGCATTTCATTTCTCAAAAAGTCAAAGGAACTCTTTCTTTTCTCTAAATAGGATTTCATCGAATTTGAAAGTTGCTATTCAATTTTAGATTGCACTAAGATTTCAAGTCATGTCATAACATCATAAGTTTCACCTGTTTTCCTTTGAGATAACCTAAGGTCAATTAGCTATGCAAAATCATTTATAATGTTTTGTTGTTTTGAGTGATTGGATGACCAATGAACTATTTATAAATAGGTGCTTTAAACTTAGACAGTTTTTTGATAAAATGAAAGGTTGTTCTTTAATTGCACATTGTCAGTTTGATTTTGATGTAATGGAGAAGTAAAGTATGGAGAGGTATAATTGATTTTATATTCAAAATGAATATTTAACTATCTACAAGAAGAAATTAAGAAAACAATGCTTTCTTAATCAACAAAATATAATCAAACTATTACAGAGATCTAGTATAATTTATATTCAAAGAGGAATTTACAATAACAAATAGTTATGTAAATTAGTCTCTTATTTAAATTACAACTTCACAGGGATTCAAAATGAAACTAATATTAAATTAAATTTTAAATCGGATGACTGTAAAAGAATTAATTTATATGAAGAAAACATAATGAATAGACAAGATGAAATACAACTCACTAAGAGACAGACCATATGAGGCAAATCCAGAATCTTTTATTATCTAAAAAACGCTCTGGCTTAGTACAAATCTGCTTATTCAAGGGTTCAACCCTTAATAACCCAAAGGACGATTTATTTATACAAAATTTTACAAAAGATCAACAATCTCTTTGGAATAGAATACCAAAATAGTACAATATTACAAAAATAGAACAATATAATAGGAACCAAAAAATTCTTGAAGAGGTGGCTCTATCCTTTTGGAATTTGTTGATGATCTGGCCTGAAAACACTGAAGAGTTGTCTTGAAAACGCTGATGAGTTTTTCTCCTGTCATAATGAGGAATTACTCAATTCTATCACACTAATGATCCCATTTTTGTTCACTTGGTATTTCTACATTTACCATCTTCCTAAATGTTTCATCTACCTCTGTATATCTTTCGAAATTAGGCTTGGTGAGAAACACGTGCTTGATTTCATGTAAGATGGTTAAATCATATTCCAAGGCTTCTAGAAAATCCCTCCCTATTATCTATCCTTTCACTCCTGCAAATTTGGCTCTATCTACTGTAATAGCACATAACTCCTTGCAATAATCATCTAATCTAATCAACCTATCATTCAAACCTACTAATCCTGACAAACCTTTCTTATTTAAAACATTAAATTTTGAATGAAATCTCTTGACAGAAATCTCTAGGGTTCGATACTTAGTTTCCAATTGATTTATCAAATTATTTTTCTATAATACCTTTTTGATCTCTAAGATGGTAGTTGTTCTATCAGAGATGTTTATTTCTTCTAATTCCTCTCTGCTCTTTGAATTTAAAACCTTGATCATATATGTGGCTTCTGCTGGCTTGGTCTTCAAGGCTACTTTTTGTTCTTCAATCACTACTCTGCACCTAGTAATGAGTTCCTATTGCTCAAAAATAATATGTATGGATGGCCATACATTTGTCATGCATTGACTGATTTTTGTCCAAATACTCTCCTTAACATGAGCCAAAGTGTCTGCCATCAGTGACTCACTTTCCAACTTTGTGATTTTAAGCTCTAATTGTGAGTCTTTTGCATTTCTTTTAGATACTTAGTATCATTTTATACTTTTTGCAATTCCAGATTTTGAAATTTCTGAAGTAGCTTCTAGTTTTCCTGCTTCTGGATTGACAGTTCATGTGGTAATCTGGTTGGGTCAGTTGTTATTGATGTAGACTCAATGGTTGTAGATGAGGACTAGGCTTTGTACCTGCAACTACTATTGGGACTGTTGTAATGGGCACCATGTCAAATTGTGTTGTTTCCTTATCCTTCAACAACTCTTCAATTTGTTCTTCTATCTTCTTCAACTGTATATTCTGGTTAATAATAAGTTTGAGCACATCCTCCTTTTTCTGTTCATTTTCTACGATATCCTTGGTCAGGGGATCTTCTATTGAAGACAACTTCAACTGTTTCTTCAATGCAGCAATGTCTGCATCTTTCTTCTTAAGAAGTAGTTCTACAACTTTTACATCCTTGGGATCATATCCCACTTTAATCACAAAGTCCTCTAGTGATTTTATTCTATTGTCTTTAGTTAGAGAGGAGATCTTTTCTAACTTAAGTTGGGACTGAATAGTTGATATAGCAGACCTGAGTTTAGAAAGAGACATGGTTGTGGTTATCATAGTAGAAAACAACATCTCACCAGTTTGTTTATGCATGTCCATCTGGTCAATTTGATGGATTTGACTAGTGTCAAATGAAAACACAGTCTTCTTGTAATCAAATGGCGATTTAGGAAATCGAATCTGGGCCTGTAAGAAAGCCATTTGCATTCTACCCTTCTCACTGTCAAAAGCAGAAAGGGGCCTATGTTGGGAGGTGGAACTTTGCTTCTAGAACTAACTGTACACATTTGACTTTAAGGTCTCATTTTTCTGTTTAATTTCTGGGAACCTTGAAATATGTTTGAATCATCCAAAGTGATGGTTCCTGATGACTGAATAATTTCTAGAGGCTCTCTAGAATGTGAAGTTGAGAGAGGAGTAGTTGACGCACTAATTATGGGAGGAGTGGTTGAAGTACTAACTCCTACTAATTTAGACACTTCTGGATCTCCAAGATCAATGATCATCGGTGGAGTCTCTTCTGCTGATGTGATCAAAATGATTTTAGTTTTCTTTTGCTAAAAAATGAATCCTTTCAGAACATCTTCAGTGGATGAAGTTTCCTCTCTTAGCCTTTTCTGTTGCTTACTCTGAGAAACTGGGGTTTGGCCAGTGGGAGTAGACATAACCTGCTCATATGCTCCTTGAAGAGTCACATCAACCCATGTTTCTTGATTCATAAATTTCTCAATTGTTAGCCTTGGAGTATGGTTGTAAGGAGTCATCTTGAAACTAACCCTTAAGGCAGAAATGATGCCAAAAGGATCATAGTGTTGAAAAGTGTGCAACAAGAAATGCTAAATTTAGAATGTGCTAAAAATAGAACTCCTAAAAATAGCACTTCTAAAAATAGCATTTTGGCCAATGAGCATTTTGGCCACCTTGGGTGAGAAGTGACACTGCTAAAAATAGAATCTTCTTAAAATAACATTTTTGGGTCCCTTCCTATTTTTAGCAGTCTCTGGTCTAACTATAGGAAGTAAAAACGAATTTGGTCTTAACAACAGTTTAAAATATTAATTAATTAATCTCCATGAGTTAATTAATTATGGAAAATTAAACTAGAAGTCTTTGTGAGAAAATGCAATTAGTTGTCCCACTAATTGAGGAATTTATCCTTGATTTTCTCCATTGATTGAGGAATCCAGTATGAGTTCTATAATGAGAGGATCAGATGACTTAGTTTTACTTAGTCAAGTCCAGTTAGATTAATTTAACAAGTTGTTAAATTAATGAGATATAGTTTGTTAATGCTTGCATGCATGTGACAATTATTATTTCAGATAATTGAGCATTCCCTCATGGATAACTGATGCATGTCAGTTCAGATAGAGACCCAGTTGAGTTCAGATGACGGACAGTGTACTATCATATGCTTGGATATTTCCAGTAAGTATTCCTTGCATGGAGAAGGATTTATTTCCAAGAGAAATACGTAATATAGGAGATTGGAGGACTTTTGGCCTATATATTGAGGCCTAGGTAGTTTATGATCTTCATATTTTGATTGCAGAGAGTATAGGATAGCTCTTGAGCTGATTCTTTTTGTAAATAGAAGATGATTTCCACTTGATTGATAATACAAATAGGGGTTTTATGTTGGTGCTTTCCCCAGTGATATATCTTCTGTTATGGTTGATTATTTCTCTTGATCAGTTATATGTGTTTATGCTTGATGTTGCTCATGAAATCGATTATGCTTCTGCTTAATGTTTTGTAGAACTAGATCAAGTATTATGCTTTAGTACATTGCATATATTAGTTTGATCTACAGGTGTGAAATTACTACATGGTATTAGAGCACAAGTGATCAAGGAATAACAGTATTCAGGCAAGAGAAATTTGAAGTTTATTATTTGAGATATAGATCTCAAGTTCTTATCACATCTATTTCACCCATGGCTTTCTATGGTTTGAGGCTTGAGTATGCCCTTGATGGCAACTCAAACTACATAGCTTGGAAGGATCGCATCGAGGCAGTATTGGAAGATAACGGCCTTAAGGACTTCATTGATCAAGAAGTCCCTAAACCTAATGATGCTACTCAACTAGCGGAATGGAAGAAGTGTGTGGCTAGAGCTAGGAGAATCATCCTGGAGGGAGTTCGAGATCACATAATTTCGAGCCTCCATGAGAAGGAGACTCCACATGCAATGTGGAAAACATTGAAAGATTTATATCAGAATAGTAGTTATCAGAGGAAGTTGGCACTAAAGGACAGACTTCGCAAGATCAAGTGCGAAAAGGGTGACACTATCTCTATTCCTGAACAAGCTCACCACCTGTAGGGATGAGCATGCAAGTGTAGGGGTCATGACTGCTGATGATGATATGGTGAGTCTACCACTCCTTGGCCTTCCTAAGAGTTGGCATAGCTACCAGGACTCATTGAATGGAAGGGAAAAACTACTAGATTGGGAACGACTATGGTCGGATTTGATGTAGGAGGAGATCATACGGAGCACTAGGGATGGAGCTTCTTCATCAAAACATGATGACGAAGAGAACTTGGCTTTAGAATCTAAAGCTAAGAAAGGGAAAGGGAAGGCATCACAATCCAAGTCTTCTCAAGGACGGAAGAAGTTTGACAAGTTGAATGTGAGATGCTTTCGTTGTCATGAGTTGGGCCATTATGCTACTAATTGCCCAAAGAAGAAGTCCAAGAAAGGTTCCTCCAAGGAATCTGATGGTGATGCACTAGCTTCATAGTTTGAGATGGATTTCTCACTTATTGCATGCATGGTTTCATCCAGCATGGGATGTGTTTGATACTTGGATAGTGGAGCGTCTTTCCACATGTCAGGTGCCAAGAATATTTTCAGCACTTTGGAGTAGAAGGATCTCCAAATACGGATCGAGATGGGCAATGACGGAAAGAATTGTGTCTCAGGTGAAGGTACGGTTGTGTTTCAGAGTGAGCATGGTTCTCCCCTCACTCTTTCTAATGTTATGTATGTACCAGGGCTAAAAAAGAATCTTATGTCTATTGTTATGCTTGAGGATAAAGGCTATGATGCAGTCTTTAGTTTGGGAAAGGTTTTCCTAAGGCATATCGGCACTAGACTGACCAAACATATAGGGATTTGAATTAAGAATCTCTATAAATTACCAGTAGAAGGTTGTGTTGCATTGAGTTCCAAACCAGAGGTGGTGCATGGCCAAGATATTGGCGAGTTATGGCATAGGAGACTGGGCCACTTGCATCATGGGGCCTTGAAGATCATGCAGCAAATTTCTACCGGATTATCCAAGTGCAAGCTGGAGCAAACGAGCACATGCAAAGGTTGCACTTTGGGTAAGTATGAAAAATCTTCCTTTCATGATCGAGATAGTAGAGCAGGAGCAGTTATAGAGTGAGTTCATTCAAATGTATGTGGGCCCTTCTCTATAGCCTCCATGGCAAAGCATAGGTACTATGTTATTCTTGTTGATGATTTTTCTCGTAGGTGTTGGATCTACTTCATGCAAAAGAAGGATCAAACCTTCTTGAAGTTTTGTGAATTCAAAGCTTTGGCGGAGAAAGAATCAGGGATGAAAATAAAGGCCTTGTAGACTAATAATAGTGGAGAGTATGTTTCCCAATAGTTTAAGAACTTCTGTGCTTCAGAAGGAATTAAACGGGAACTCATGGCACCTCATAACCCACAACAGAATGGGGTGGCCAAAAGGAAGAACGAGTCTATTGTGGGAGCAACTCGAACGATGTTGCATGACCAAGGCCTACCATTTCATCTATGGGTTGAGGCATGCAATATAGCAGTATATCTTCAGAACAGAAGTCCTCATCGCATGTTGGGGATGAAGACACCTATAGAGGTTTTTTCAAGGAAGTGACCAAATGTGAGTCACTTCCGCATCTTTGGATCACTGGTCTTCTGTCATGTGACCAAAGATGCTTGGAAGAAGCTAGACCCAACATCTGAGTTTGGAATACTTGTGGGGTACATGGATACACCTCACAACTATCGTGTGTTTCTTCCTGCTAGTCAGAGGACCGTAGTGCGCAAGGATCTGAAGTTTGATGAGCAGTGAGCCATGCGAGTGTCACTTGAGAGGGAGCTCAAGTTGCATGGTGATGATGAGGAACTATTAGTTCCTAAGGAGGAGGAGCCTCCTGATGATCTGGATCAGCCACATGCAGAGATTCTAGTTGTGGAGATCACCACTACTGGAGAGTCTTCCAGAGATGGGCAGAAATGCTCATGAGAAGCTGACTAATTGATGTAGGATGCAGAGAGAATGTGGGGCAACCATCCTCTCAGCACAGGCAGAGGAGATCTCTCGATATATATACTGGCTACATGGCCCTAGTTGGGGAGTGTGTAGCGACTGAGCCTTCTTCTTTTGAGGAGGCAGTGCAGCAGCCAGTTTGGGTGGATGCAATGGTAGAGCAGTATGATTCTATCATGTGGAACAGTGTGTGGGATGTTGTCCCTAGACTAGGGGACAAGTCAGTGGTTACTTCCCGATGGCTTTACAAGGTAAAGCATGCAGCTGATGGCAGTGTTGAGAAACACAAGGCAAGTTTTGTTGCCCATGGTTTCTCACAGGTGGAAGGGATTGACTATGATGAGACATTTTCTCCTGTTGCAAGGTACTCATCAATGAGATCGATTCTAGCACTATCAGCACAGATGGGTTGGAAGATCCATCCGATGGATGTGAAGATAGCTTTCCTCAATGGGGAGATTGAGGAAGAGGTATACATGGAGCAGCCTGAGGGATTTCAGACCTTCGATCGTGAGTCGCATGTGTGCCAGCTCAAGCGAGCATTGTATGGGTTGAAGTAAGCACCTCGTGCTTGGTATACCAGGATCGACAGCTATTTCACCAGGTTGGGCTTCACCAATAGTGAAGCGGATACGAACCTCTATCACATAATGGTAGAAGGTAAGCTAATGATTATTGCACTTTATGTCGATGATCTGATTTTGACAGGTGATGATCATTTGATCAAGTCTTGCAAGGAGGACCTTGCAAGATAGTTTGAGATGAAGGACATGGGCCTCATGCACTACTTTCTAGGCATGGAGGGGTGGCAAAGAGATGGGGAATTATTTGTGTCTCAAGGCAAGTATGCCAATGAGATACTCAGGCGCTTCCACATGGAGATGTGCAAGCCCATGGAGACTCCTCTAGCAGGGAACTAGAGAAAGGAGGATGCTACTTCAGGTGAGGTAGTAGCTGCTACTGTTTATCGGCAGCTTGTGGGTTCACTTATGTATCTAGTGAACACATGACCAGATCTTTGCGATGAACCAACTAAGTCAAGCTATGGTTCAGCCAACCAAGTTATTTTGGAAGGCGGCAAAGCATGTGTTGAGATATCTCAGAGGCACTACATAATATGGATTATGGTACAGGTGAACAGAGGGAGTGAAGCTCCAAGGCTTCACAGATGCAGATTGGGCAGGTAGTCCATCAGACAAGAAGAGCACTTCTGGAGGAATCTTCAACCTTGGGTCAGCTGAGGTTTCTTGGTATAGTAGGAAACAGAGATTAGTTGCACTTAGCTCAGCGGAGGCTGAATACATGGCTGCTAGTCAAGCTGCATGTGAGGCCATCTGGATGCAGAAGATTCTAGTGGGATTGTTTGGTCAGATGATGGATCCTACCATGATATATTGTGATAATTAGAGTTGCATTAAAATCTCTGAGAATCCAATGTTTCATGACAGGTCCAAGCATATAGATATCCGCTAACATCATCTACGAGATTGTATGGTCAAGAGGCTCATGATGTTGCTATACATTTCGACCGAGGAACAAGATGCAGATATTTTGACAAAGGCATTGTCAAAGGGCAAGTTTGAGTTCCATAGAGATAGGATCGAGGTTGCTGATAATCCCTTTCTTGTTGAGAGGGAGTGTTGAAAAGTATGCAACAAGAAATGCTAAATTTAGAATGTGCTAAAAATAGTACTCCTAAAAATAGCACTTCTAAAAATAGCAGTTTGGCCAATGAGCATTTTGGCCACCTTGGGTGAGAGGTGAAACTTCTAAAAATATAATCTTTTAAAAATAGCATTTCTGGGTCCCTTCCTATTTTTAGCAGTTCCTGGTCTAACTATAGGAAGTAAAAACGAATTTGGTCTTAACAACAGTTTAAAATATTAATTAATTAATCTCCATGAGTTAATTAATTATGGAAAATTAAACTAGAAGTCTTTGTGAGAACATGCAATTAGTTGTCCCACCGATTGAGGAAATTTTCCTTGATTTTCTCCACTGATTGAGGAATCAAGTATGAGTTCTATAATGAGAGGATCAGTTGACTTAATTTTACTTAGTCAAGTCCAGTTAGATTAATTTAACAAGTTGTTAAATTAATGAGATATAGTTTGTTAATGCTTGCATGCATGTGACAACTATTATTTCAGATAATTGAGCATTCCCTCATGGATAATTGATGCATGTCAATTCAGACAGAGACCCAGTTGAGTTCAGATGAGGGACAGTGTACTATCAGATGCTTGGATATTTCTAGTAAGTGTTCCTTGCATGAAGAAGGATTTATTTCCAAGAGAAATACATATTATAGGAGATTGGAGGACTTGTGGACTATATATTGAGGCCTAGGTAGTCTATGATCTTCATCATTTGATTGCAGAGAGTATAGAATAGCTCTTGAGCTTATTCTTTTTGTAAACAGAAGAGGATTTCCACTTGATTGATAATACAAATAGGGGTTTCATGCTGGTGCTTTCCCCAGTGATATGTCTTGTGTTATGGTTGATTATTTCTCTTAATCAGTTATATGTGTTTATGCTTGATGTTGCTCATGAAATTGATTATGCTTCCGCTTAATGTTTTGTAGAGCTAGATCAAGTATTATACTTTAGTACATTGCATATATCAGTTTGATCTACAGGTGTGAAATTTCTACACATAGGACCAGGTGAAACTAGGATGGAAATTCATCTTCTTCAATAATGCATCTGCCTCCACACCAGTCAAACTGGTGTTGCAAATAAATGACCCAATCTGTGTTTTGATTTTGAACTGAGACTTTCTTTTACCTGACACAAAATGTAGCTTATCCATGTGAATCGTTTGCCCAATACATTCTAGAGAAAATATTCTCAAAGGAACATATTAGGCAGCTTGTATGGTGTAAGCTCACAACCATATATTCTTATCTCAATGTAGTTTTGGTATAAATACTAGTCACCAGTTTTTGTTTGTTCAATTATGTGTAGGATCCTTTTAATTTCATTCCCAATTCTGGGCTCTATCTGGCTATTAAGGATCTATACCATTGGATGTAAAATGCATCCACAAATTTTGTAAATGATGAAGTGGTAGAAGTTTCCCTAACCCATTTATGTCTAGTGAATCACGGATTGATTCACTCCTTGTTCATCCTGCTTGCTGAGTTTGATTGGTAACAGATCACACTGTTGGAAAAGAAGCATGTAGACAATTACAAAGTTGTAATTGAACACTCCCTGCACAATGAAGTTCATGAATTGTTCATGCATATTATCAGCCAATAATTGGTTGTAACTATACATGAAAGTCAGTTGTTGGTCTTTATTGAAAATGGATAAGAAACCAAGGATTACCTCATCTACATACTGGCCATCAAGGTATCCTAATAAATAGGAAAGCATTGAAATGCAATGTCAAGAGACTTCAGGAAACATGGCAGATGAGTAGGTGGATTTCTTTTGGGTAATTTTGCATCTTCAGGCAAAAAGATTTCAAATATTTGGTATCTCTATGGGAAATTTAACTTATGGTACATATCCATAAGTGTTGCTAGTGAAAATTGAGTCAAGGAGTCCATTTGAGGAACTAAGAGCATTTCATTTATCATTTGAGTAGAGATAGTTATCAGAATGTCTCCATTCCGAGCCATGACTGCTCTTTTCACGGGATCATACTTGGCTTAACACCAAGAAATAAGGTCAGGGAATTCATGTGTCTTTGGGAAACTGTAAAAAGGTAAAATTGACTCCCAAAACCTAATCAGATCTTGTTGGTCCAGATAATTTTGTTTAAGCCATAAGTGTAGTTCATATAAATCAAACTCACACTTGGCCTCTGTAACTTTTAATAGTGAATCAACAATCAGAATATGGTCAAGGTCAAGCTGGGTCTAGGTGACAGTACTTTCCTCTCTGGTTTGGTTCTTGGATTTTGCTTTTGGCGCCATGGTGGCAAACAGGAAGAAATATGGTTATAAGTGACAGTCTGAACAAAAGACCAGAAGTTCTGCAATCACTGTATACATGCAAACATAATCAGGAGAAAGTGACAATGAGGGAAGTTTCATTTTATTTATAAGGTGCGGGAAGGAGTAACAGTTTTTTTTATAACTATAGTAGATTTAAATGCAAGGGATCAGGACTGCAATGAATGGATACAATGGATATGTCGAACGAGGGGATAAGCGTGTAAAGAGGAAACAGATGGGAGGAATAAGCAACGGATAGGTGAAGTGTCAATTCAGGATTAGTGGAGGGATAACGACTTTTTGGCGGAGTGAAAGAGCTGTTGGTGGAGAAAACCACGAGTGGTTTGCAGGCGGAGGGGGTAGGGAGTTGTTTGTGGTTTTGTGTCGAGGGGGTGTGGAGAGATGTGAGGGTTACATGTAAGGTTAGGGAGTCTGCCATGGAAACCACTTTGTAGACCCCCCAACCCCCCCCCCCCCATTGCGTTAACGTGAAACAATGGAGGAGGGTGCGAAATCTCTCCCCATCGTTGATCTCGGCGGGGAGTAGATCAACTGTCGGATCATGTGCCTTCATTATTCAAAACCGACAAGACTTTTTTTCGTTTATTGATTTGGGTCAAATCGAACTTGTGCGCCATATTATAATTGAAATTCCAAATTTTATAACAAAGAATTAATCATATATTAACCCGATTTGACATTTTCTTGATGTGTCGTGTTTGGACTACCAACCATTGCACTTATTTTTTGTATGAAAATGAAACCTTTTCTTTCTTTTTGCTTCCCTTGCATTTTATTTTCTTTTGCCTTCTTTATTTAGGGAAGTTAACTCCTATCATTTTATTGATATGGATGCCTATAAAATATTAAATTGTCCTAACATTTTACCTTTTATTTATTTTTAATCCATATCATAACTTAACATTTTAAAATTATTTTTGACTAATATGCTAACTTATCAAAACGAAATTATGTTACAACATTGGCTCCAGTTGGGGACTGCTTCCCCTTGAGGGATGCAGAGAACAAGCAGGTCCAAGTGCCTTCTCCTCGAGTTATGGAGTCTTTGTAATGGATGAAAAATTAATATTGAATGTAATGTTTCAAGTATTTCCCATTGACTGGCAATGAGGAATACTCTCCTTCCAAATTCTGCAAGATGAATGTATTGTTCCCTTTGACTTCTGCAATGCTAAATGGACCAAACCAAAGGTTGTCAAATTTTGCATGCTTGCCTATATATTCTCTCCTTATGTCCCATCTAAGTAGTAGGTCACCTTTCTTGAAATTTATTTCTTTAGCCTTTCTATCAAACAATTCCTTCATCTTATTTTGGTATTTCCTTAGCTTGTATTGCATTTCATCCCTGTCTTAATTCAACTCAATAATTTGATTAATCCATCTTGAGAAATCATCCTTTTCTTCATAGGATTCCTGAAGGAATCTCATAATAGGTAAAGCTAAATGAGTAGGGAAAACTGCTTCCTTGCCATAAACTAGTTGGAAATGAGACTTCCCCATTGATCTTTTAGGAGAAACTTTGTTTGCCCAAATTACATGGATTAGGTGGTTGTCCCAACTCTTTTTATGGTCTTCAAGTGTCTTCTTAATGACCTTAACTAAGCTCTTGTTGGAGGACTCTACTAGCCCATTACCCTGTGGATAGAATGTTGTAGAATGGTGTAATAGGATTGAATACTTTTGACAGAACTCAATCATTTTAACATTGCTGAAAGCTGTTGCGTTATCTGTAACAATCTGTTGAGGACATCCAAATATTGATAGGATATTTTCTTCAAGGAATTTAATCACAATAGTATCAGTTTAATTTTTAACAGGTATGGCTTCTACCTACTTCGTAAAATAGTATGTAGCAGTTAAAATCCATCTGTTTTGATTACTTGATTGTGGATGAATTTCCCCTATAAAGTCCAACCCCCATTATAGGAAAGGAGCATGAACCAATACTGGAACTAAAGGAAGTGCTGACATTTCTTGTTTCCCTGCAAATAATTGGTATGGTATGCAACTTCTTACTCTTCCTCCAACTTCTTTAAAAAGTGTGGGCCAGTAGAAACCTGCTTCTAAAATTTTGTAGGTTGTTGCTTTCTAGGCATAATGCCCACCACAAAATCCTGCATGGAACTGATCTATAATTCCCTCTATTTCATTTTCATTTAAACAAAGAAGAAGGATATTAAGAGGGTTTTTCCATTATAGATTAGCATTGATAATGCATTATTTTACTGCTTTAAGCTTCAGGGCTTTGCACTGCTTCAAGTCAAGATCAGTTGGACATTGAAAATCCCTAAGAAACTGCACAATATCATAGTACCAATCAGAGAGTAGATATTTTTGATCTATATGAACAAGAATGGCTTGATCTGAAGAAATACATTCTTGTGGATTCTCCCCTTCTATAAGAGGAGGAGGCTCTTGTGGATTCTCCGCAGATGAAGTTGAGGAAGGTTCTTGTGGATTCTCCCCAAATGAAATTTCAGAAACCAGATTTATCCCCAATACTTTGCAATTGGATTCAACTAAAAATTTGGCCATGCCTTGGCCCTTTACTAGCTTTGTGGTCTTAATTTCAAGGTCAAATTCAAGGATTTTAGCAATCCATCTCCCTCTTCTTCCATCAGTATTAGGCCGGGTCAAAATAGTTTTAACAGCGTGATTAGGGACATAAGTTGTAAAGTGTGAATGCATGACATAGGTTCTAAAGGCTTTGAGGGCTTGGATTAAGGCATAAGCTTGTTTTCGATAATATCATACCTAAGTTCAGCATCCCTCATAAATTTGGAAAAGAAGGCTATAGGTTGGTCATCACCATTTGTGTTTTTTTGTAAAATTACAGCAGTGAAGGTTGTCTCGAATGCAAAAGAAAATATGCTAAAAGGTGAAGAATAATCAAGATTGGCCAATGTAGGAGCCTCAAATATCGCCTTTTTGATATGATCAAAAGAATATCTAGCATAAACTCTCCATTTCATTTATTTTTCTTAAGCATATTAGTTATATCCTTAACTATCTATGCATAATTAGGGATGAACCTTCTAAGAAAATTAATCTTTCTGAGGAAGGTTTGTATCTCTTTCTTATTCCTTGGTAGAGGTAGGGTCTGAATAGTTGAAAATCTCTTTGAGTAAATTATAACTCCCTCTTTGGAGATTATATGCCCTAGTAATTTCCCTTCCTTTATAGCAAATAAATATTTCTTCAAATTGATGGATATCCCAAATTTCCTGCACCTGTCAAAAACCTTGCGCAAGTGTTTTAAATGATTTTCATCAGAATCAGAGAAAATAGTTAAATCATCTAAATAAATGACAGTAAATTCAGATGTTTTACCTACAAATGCTAGATCCATGGCTCTCTAGAAAGTGGCTCAAACATTTGTCAACCCAAATGGCATTCAAACATACATAAATTTACCCCAAGGAGTGGTGAAAGCAGTTTTGTCTTGGTCAGATTCACTTACCATGATTTGGTTGTAACCATAAAATCCATCTAGCATAGAAATCCTATTTGCACCTGAAATTTTCTTAAGTAGATGATCCATTTTGGGCAATAAATAGTTATCCTTTAAACATGATTTGTTTAGGTTTCAGAAGACTACACATACCCTAATCTAACCATTTTTCTTTCTGACAGGAACTAAGTTGGCTACCCAGTCAAAGTACCTTAAAGGTACTATGATATGAGCATCAAGTAATTTTTTAAGCTCTTTCTCAATAGTTGGAAGTAGCATAGGATTGATCCTTCTTACTTTTGCTGAAATGGTTTTGCTTCTAGTTCCAAAGGAATCTTATGCTCAATCAAAGATGTATCATAAGTTTTTAACTCATTATAAGACCAGGCAAAAACATCTCTGTAATTTTTAAGAAGATTCAAGTATTTTATTTTTACATCCAAAGGCAAGGTTGATGACAATTTCAAATTTCTCACATCATTCAAAGTCCCAATATTGCATTCTTTGATTTCTTCTTCAGGTGAGTTAAACAAGGGGTTTTTAGAAACATCATTATTATCAAATAGTTTTTCCAATGGAACTAATCCTTTAGGAAAAAATTATTAGATAATTGGATGATATCATGATCAAGAATTTTAGGACTAAACGAAGTTTCAGGATTTTGGTGATTTGATTCCTGAACATCTTTTTGATCTTCTTCAATTTGCATATTTGAGAATTCATCAATTAATTGAAGGAAAGATTTTAATTGTTCATCATCTTCAAATATCTTCCAGTGTTTAAGGTTATCATGAATTGATGGTCTATACTTGAATTGAATTTGATATTCTAACAATACTGGGTCAGGGATTTTGAAAGAACTTGCTGAGACAGCTAGTGAATCAGCATGCATATTTTCATCTCTGGGAATAGCATCTATGTCAAATCCTTGGAATAAATTTTCAATTGTCTCCCAAGCTTCATTTCTGTAGTACCTAAGCCTTGGGTGTTTTGTTTGACAAAGATTTCTAACCTGCTTCACTATTAGCTCAGAATCAGAAAAGACACTCAAGTTTTGAATCTTTAGATTCTTAGCTAGCTCAAGACCAAGAAGAAAAGCCTCATACTTAGCCACATTATCGGTGAACTCAAATTCAAGTTTACACGACTGAGTAATGTTTTCTCTATTTGGTGAAATTAAAACATTTCCTACTCTTGCTCCTTCCTTTGAGCAAGAGCCATCAAAATAACGTTTCCATATATCTGATTCTACAATTTTAGGTTTGGAAACTATATTTTCAATGGCAAGTTGAGTGTTTGATGAATTTTGTGAAGATAACTAAAAGCAACCAAAATCTTGATCTGCTACATAAATAGGGTGGTTTTCTGCTTGATCTGATCCAGTTGGATATTGGTGGCCACCTGCCAAGTCCACCTGGACCCCCACCATCGTTTCTCTCAGCATTTTCAGTTTCCTTAAGTGTAGCACAACTTACTATTTTTAGCAGTTTTTCGGGTCCTGAACTTCCGGAGCCATTTTGAGGCCCTAAACGACGTTTTTAGGTAAATTTGGGGACAGGTAGTGCTCGAATAGATCTTTCTAACGAGCTATTGTATGCGTCAAACGAAGATCGTATGCCAAAGTTACAACCCCGGGAACTTGATGTACCAATTTACCCAAACGGTGCCCACAGTTTGGCGTTTCATCTTCTAGGGTTAGGTTTTGGAATGTTAAGGGTTTTCCATTGTTTCTCAACAATAAATAGGCCTTTGAGCCTCATTGTAACAAAGTTTGGAGGCATGTAGCCACCACATCTCTTCTCAGAGATAAGCTACCATCGCCCTAGCTGGTTTATTTCCATTACTGTTTGTAAGAATATTTCAGTATTTTATGTTAATGAAATGAAGTATTATTTATGTTGCATATTTGTGTCTATGGTTATCTATGTAATTTGTTACATTCCTGTTTAAGTTCGGATCAGTGATATCAGAGCGGTCTGTCTTTTCTCTGTTTTTCTTTGCATGTCCCCAACGAGGTCGGGATATAAGGAGTTAGGGCTTGAACTGGTCGAACCTTTGCAAGACCAGCCTTGCAAATCCTGACGACCTCCAATGGCGGATGAGAAGAAATACAAGGGGCCAGGAGATCCTATAAAAATCTTGCTTGAAGAAGCCCTCGAGAGACATCGGAACGCAATGATGGACACCTTTGCCCAGATCCTTCAGCGGCTACCTAGAAGCGACGCATCGGCTTCCAACAGCTACTCTGGAAATGCCACGCCCTTTAAGGTACAAGTTAATTTTGAAATCCCCATATTCGAGGGTCAGATAAACGCAGATGTCGTAGATAAATGGTTAAATCTATTAGAGGGTTATTTTTCTGTTCATGAATTTTCAAGTCGGGAAAAGATTGTTTTCGCTCTTCTCAAAGCAACCCCCCACATCAAGGACTGGTGGGAAACCTACTATGAGTAGAAGGATGAATATACCGACTCACTATTTTTAGCTGCACCCACCTGGAATTCATTCCGGGATGCCATTAAGGAGTAGTACTACCCTATCATAAGCTATGAGGATGAATACATAAAGTGGACCACGCTGCGGCAGGGAAGGGACCAAGAGGTGCCGGAGTTCACCAATCTTTTCCATACCCTTCACACAAAGTTTGGTATCAAGGATTTGGAGCAGCATTTGATACTCAAATACTGCAGCTGCATGCACAAGTACATCCAGGAAGAAATAGAATTCCTGAACATGTCCTCTCTCAGCACAGCATACCGATATGTCGTCAAGGTCAAGAAGTTTAAACAAAAGAAGCGAGACTTTCGATCTGTGAATCTGAAGCAAGGGAAAGGTGCCCCTAAACCACAAAACAAAGGACAAAGCCAAGGTGGGGCAGCCCAAGACAACCCGCCAAAGCTGCAAGAAAAGAACAGCGCCGCAAAGATGAAAAAGGACATGGGAAAATGGTGTGAGTTCCATAAGAGCTCCACTCACAACACAAGTGAGTGTCAAGCCAAACAGTCACTGGTGGCTGAGCTAAAGGTTTCAGAATCATATGCATGTTCCAACTCTGAGTCAGAACCCAACAAGGGGAATGATAGAGGGAAGCAGATCATTGATGCAGATCCCAACGCCACTGTTGCTACTGCCAAGATCCAGAAAAATGAACCCAAAGATCCAGAGGAGGAGCAGTGTCTCTTCCACTCCCAAATCTAGGTAAAGGGCTCCCCCCTACAGTTCATTGTCGGTAGCGGGAGCCAAAATAACCTCATTTCAACAGAGGTCATGAAGCAGTTGGGCTTATCGACCATAGCACATCCACAACTGTACACCATCGGGTGGCTTCACCAAGGATGAGATCTTCGCGTGAGCCAGCAGTGTCGCCTTCCATACAACATCAAGCCCTTCACGGATCAGGTATTGTGTGACATTTCTCCCCTTGAAGTTTGTGATGTATTATGAGGACAACCATACTTGTGGAAGAGACATGTTGTGTATGAATCAAGGCCCTGTGCTGTTATTATTACATTGGGAAATAAGTTGTACAGGATACCGGAGGTAGCACCGCCTACCACCATCTCTTTGATTACTGCAAAACAATGCAGTAAGCTCATTTCCAAAACTGGGAAATTTGTTTTCCTGATGATATGCCCTCAAGAAAAGAAGAATACAGTGGCCACGGCCTCTAGAGAAGGCCCCTTAGCACGACAACTACAGATGGACAAGGTCGTGGAAGAGTACGAGGACATCTTCACCTCCCCTGCAGGGGTTCCTCTGCACTGTCAGGTCAAGTACTCCATCGATCTGACCCCAGGTGTGCCGCTACCAAATGGACCAATTTATCAGCACTTCGTTCTGGAGAACAATGAAATCAAGAGGCAGATTCAGGAGCTGCTGCAGAAATATCACATCCGTCCAAGTTCATTGCCTTATGGGAGCTCGACCGTGTTGGTACAGAAGAAGGATGGAACATGGAGACTTTGTATTGACTATCGGGTGCTGAATAAGATCACTATCCGTAATAGGTACCTGATCCCGTCGATTGATGACCTCCTGGACCAACTAAAGGGGGAAAAATATTTCAGCAAGATCGATCTAAAGTCAGGATATCACCAGGTACCAATCGAACCTTCTAATGTGTGGAAGATTTCCTTCAAAGCCAAGGAGGGCCTTTTCGAATGGTTGGTTATGCCTTTCGGATTGACGAATGCTCCTACAACCTTCATGAGGCTAATGGATGACATCTTGCGGCCATTCACGAACTCATTCGTAGTGGTATACTTGGATGACATTCTGATCTTCAGCCAGAGTTGGGAAGAGCACCTCCACCACATCCGACAGGTTCTCCAAACACTGCGGCAACACAAGCTATGTGCCAATTTGGAGAAATGCACTTTTGGCATGACCGAGGTTCAGTATCTGGGATACATCATTGATGAAAAGGGGGTGCATGTCGATCCAGCCAAGGTCCAAGTCATTCGGGATTGGCCCTCTCCAACCACTCTAACAGAGCTCCGCAGCTTTCTAGGTCTTGCCAACTTCTAACGCAGGTTTGTGTTGGGGTTTTCTCATATTTCTTGGCCCTTGAGTCAAGTCACCAAGGGCGGGGTGAAAGCAAAATTCTTTTGGTCTGAATCTCAACAGAAGGCATTTAGGGAGTTGAAGGATCGCCTCTACATGGCACCTGTGCTCGCGTTACAAGATTTACAACAACCATTTGAGGTCGAGACAGATGCCTCTGACTATGTTGTTGGGGCAGTCCTTACTCAACATGGACATCCAGTGGCATATCACAGTGAAACACTTTCAGACATAGTCCGGAAGTACCCCACTTATGATAAAGAGATGTATTCCATTGTAGAGGCCTGCCGACAATGGAAGCATTACATTTTGGGGAAGGAAACGGTCATCCACACAGACCACCGACCTTTGCAGTTCATACAGACCCAAGGGAAATTGCAGCATGATCGCCATCAGAAGTGGTCTACATACCTGCAACAGTTTCACTTGAATATCAAGTATAAAAAGGGCAGCACCAATAACGTTGCAGATTTCCTCAGTCAACCACCGATCATGGCGCTAACCACTGTGCTCAACTCTTGCGGGCACGAGACTTCTGATTGGCCACTTCTCTACAAAAGCGACCCAAAATTCGGCCACACATACCAGACACTCTAGGAGGGTTGGCAGGTTGCAGATTTTCACCTCCAGGATGCCCTATTATGCCACCTCGGTCACCTTTGTGTTCCTTCAAGCAAGCGTGCCAAGATGATTTGGGAATCACACTATAGTCGGGCTGCTGGGCATTTCGGGGTCGAGAAAACAGTGGCAGTACTGCAAAATTATTTCTATTGGCCGAATCTTCGATACAATGTTGGGAAGTACATCCGATCATGTACTGCCTATGCCATTACCAAACCGGCCATTAAGAAGCATGGCCTCTATACCCCATTGCCTACCCCTAGTCGACCTTGGGAATCCATCTCCATGGATTACATGTCAGGCCTTCCTTCC